>CAUYPK010149086.1:0-56200 GCA_963574355.1 Loris lydekkerianus | reverse complement strand
GCTGCTCAGTCACTAGGTTACTTTGTCCCGCCCGTTCCTTGCTCTGGGACCCTGAGGGCAGAGCTTGCCGGAGCAGTTTTTTCACACAATGGTTTTCACTGAGCCCAGCTCAGTGGCTGATTTTGGGGCCCTAGACAATGCCCAGAGTTCTCCACACTTTTGCTCAAGCTCTCCCCCAGGCAGCTCAATTGAGCACCAAGTCCAAGAACACCAAAAAAGTTCACAGGTAAGGCCTTTCCAGTTTGCAGTCTCACTGCTGCTTGTACTCACGGTTGCCAGCGTGATTAGGTCGATCGAACACACGCAGCCACTTGCCAGTTTTCCACTGTTTTGGTCTTCCTCCTGGGGTCCAGAAGTCCCTTGCTGGCTCCCTGTATCCTCAAAGGGATGATCATAGGCAGATCCCACCGGCCAGAGATGTCTGGAGTCTTGTCTCCCCAGACTTGCCGAGCCCAGTTACAGGGAAGGTGTTACTCAGCTGCCATCTTTAATCCTCCAGCTCAACATCTTAATACTCATAAGCATTTTCAACCTAGGTATTTGTTCCTCAAAGAAGGATTCTTTGATGTGTACAGAGAAGTGAATTTGACTGGAAGCCTGAAGACCTGGGTCTAGGAGCTAGTTATGCTGGTAGGAAGCTGCTTTATCTTGGCCAAGTCACTTTCCCTCTTTGGGTCTCTTGTAACGAGAGTGAGACTAGTGGGCCTCTCTAGACTTCCCTTTGGTTCTCTCATTCTAACAAATATCTTGTGATCCTAATTATTTCTTCTACTCCTTTTCCCTCACGCATGGTTTCCTGACCGCAATATGTGGAGAGTAGACATGTGAACTGGCCAGTGCTCATAGATTGAGCAATGGTTCATTCACAATTAGTCCGCCAGCTGCAGCATCCTTCACTGGGCTGCTTCCGTTCTGGGACTTATTACCTAAAGCTCTCACTGTTCATGCCCATGATTCCTTTTTCCCTTGAAAAAGCCTCATTTCTAAGAGACCTCAAGTTCTTTCTCCAGTGCCATAACCGTTCTACCCTCTAGCAAGGCAGAATATGGTACAAAGATTTCCCCTTTCTGTGCTAAACACCTAAGACTAGACTTCCATCTTAAGCTGCATAGAGGAAATAGTCCACTTGGAGATCTGTTAATATGGCCTCATGAGACCAGTCATATTTTCATTTGGTGATTTTGCAATCTGAAGTACAAAAGATAACTTTAAAAATACTTCTGATTCTTTAGATTTCATTTCTCGTTCCAAAAAACCTTTACCACATATGAATCTGTACTTTTAGTTGCATGCTACGTATGATCAGCTATGCTTTCCGATGATCTTTATCCTTCTGTAGTTCCTGGTGCTTTCTTCCTAACAGAAATGAATACATGAACATTCTTTGGTCCTGAGAGAGGAAGTGTTTTGCCCAGGAAATGAAAGTCTGCTGTTTTCTCTGACAGCCACCTTTATTTTGTGTTTCTTTGGAATCAATTCCTGAGTCATGTAACCACAAAAAACTGCCAAGTTCTTTTATTAAAATCTAACTGGAGTCTTGGAAACAGCAAAGAATTACAGCATTAGAACATTAATTGACCTAAAAGACTTTGAAAATTATAGAATCTAATCCTCTCTCTACAGATAAGAGAACAGGCCCAGAAAGGTAAAGAAACTTGTCTGAGATCACACAGTCCAGGTGGAACACAGAGGAAGGAATAAAAACCTAGGTCTCCTAATTTTTAGTATATACATTTTAAGGGGAGATAAGGTAGAGTAAATGGGATAAACATAATTACCTTTTTGGAGATCTTGCTTTCTTGTATTTCAAAGTTTTGTTGTTAAGTTAGATATTTTAATAAAATTTCCCAACATTATAAAATAATCTTGGTACTATTATGTATTGCAAGAATATCTTCTCAGTCCAGGGTAGTAACCTCAAATACCTCAGGTGCCAGACAGGCAATGGAGGACAAAGCCAATGGGAATGGATGCTTCTGGCACACTGGAGCTGCTACGATAGAAGCCTTCCCTGTGAGTCTCCCCCTTTCCCTTCCTCATCCTCTGACATACACATAGAAAACACTGGATCAAGGAAACAGGGCAGCCCTTGGGTGACCAATTTACTCCCCCTAGTGGAAGCTGCACTACATACACCTACTGTAGTATGTATAAGGGAGGATTCCTTCCCCACCCATCAATCCCCAGCACAGAACCTGTCATATTGTGGGTAGCCAATAAATACTTTTCTCAGTGGGTCAGTGTTTAAGTATGTATTGAGACTGGGAGTTTGAGTACAGTGTGATCATCTGCTGTTGTGAAGATAAACTAGTTCAGATCATGAGGAAAATCTTTCTGAAATTTACCAGGTAAAAGATGCCCATTCTTAAACCAGGAATACCTTGGGAAGGCCATCTGTCATTCACAAATTAGTATGAATTAATCTCACTTGCTTTGCCTTCCTGTTCACCCTGAGTGATTGCAAATTTGGAAGGAGGATGAGGTAGAGGAAGAGTGATGTGCCAGGGGGGTGGGGATTGTGGCCTCACTGTACAGACTAATGGCCAGAAGTAAGAAGGAGCTTCAGAAGGCAGAACAAGAAGCAAAGGAGTGGAGGATGGAAGCAAACAATGCCCAGTCCACTATTTGGCTTAAGGCTAGCAACACTGGATTCCAATGTGAAGGAAATGAGGGAAACTTTCAGATGTAGATGACTCATTCATCTGCTCATTATCAATTCTTTGCAAGAAATTGGGCCCTATATTCTGTTTCTTCTTCTGAGAATCTTTTCCCTTCTGCAATCTCAATTGCCCCCTATCCAACAATTATACTGGCTAGAAACATATTTCCTCATTTATCATTAGAGTCATCTCCAGTTATATCACCACCCTCTCAGAACGGCCTGTAGGTCATCGCACATCGTCCAGCTCCAGGCAACCTGCTTCACATATGTCTTTGGTTAGGGAAATTAGGAGCAGAAGTGCTCTGAATTGCACTTTTCAAAACCTGTTGTGCATTCATGCCAACAGATGGGGAAAATTTCCTTCCAAAGCTGCCAGAAAGAGCCTCCAGCTGTCTTCATGGAGCTGAAGTGCACCTGCACCAGCGGCTACTGGGCATAGCAGCTGCCAGGATCCCTTGGGGAATCAAGCCACGCTTGGCACCATGAAGTTGTCATGGACGACTCCAAGTGAAGATTCAGGGGGAAGGATGCTGGACTTCACTCCAGAAGACCTGAGTTTGGTTTCTAGCTCTGCTCTTTCTTAGCAGGTGGTCCTGGGTAAGTCTCTCAACCTGTCCAAGCTTTACTCTTCTTTTCTATAAAGGCAGACCCAAATTCCTGCCCTGCCTGTAAATTATAGCTGCCATTTCTTTAGCTCCTGCTCTATGCTGGGCAGACCTGTGCATCCATACTGTGTTCATTCCTCACGACAACCCTGTGTGTGATGGGATTCTATTGTTAACCTCACTTTAGGGATGGTCAACCCCAGTTCAGAGTGTTTAAGAGACCTGACTGAAGTAGCACAACCAGAAAGGGGCAGAGCTAAGGTTTGAATGAAGACTGTTTGCAGAGTTGTTGAACCGACCAAATACTATGCTGCCTGCAAGAGGGCTTTGAAAACTATAATCTAGAGATGTAGTGTAAGTGATTTAAAAACCTAAGATCTTATAGTCAAAGAGGGCTCTGGCTGTGGTGTTGAGCAAGTTACTTACCTCTGTCAGCCTCCTTCTTCCTGTCTGTAAAATGGAGATAATCACTGTACCTCCTGGGATTGTGATGGGAACGAAGTAAAACTGCACTTATAAAGCCATTAGTTTGTGGCCACACCTTAGTTTCACGTAAGAGTAAGCTGCTGCGTCTGCTGCTGTTAGGAGGATGGATTTAAGGTATTGATTATTAGAGAAAAAACTTCTATTCACAGGCTTTTTTTGCATCTTGAACATGCCATCTTTCCTTCACTTTTTATTCCCATTTAGATGCAAAAGCCAGAGGAAAGCTGATTACTCATATCAATTTTTAACAAGAACATTTTTCAATATGAGCAACGAATGTCCTGAAGGCTCTCTGTTCCTCAACCTGAATAAATAAATCTAACCCCCAGTATTTCAATAAATAACAGACAGAAGCTTCTCCAGCCATGTCTAGCCTTGCCAGCCTTCCACAAGGGTTCTTGGCATGCCCCCTTTCATCCAGCCTTCTTTTGCTTCTTGTCTGTTTCTGGGCTCTGGAGTGTCAACTCATCTCCCATCTGCACTCCTCTGGATGGGTGTCCATCCTTATCTTCTCCTCCCTAGGCTCCAGGGTGCCCCCATCACCTCCGCATTGGCAGCACTTGGGGTTTCTACAGTCACTTGGGTCTCAGGCCTGCAGAGGAGCCGCCCTGCTGTGACTGATGGTGCAGAGAGCTCTGGCTCCAGCCAGGCTTGTGTTGCTTTGCTTCCTGCAGCTCCCCGCTTTTAGCTCTTTCAGGATTCACACATGGGCATTTACCAACTGAAATAGCAATCAAGGCTCCGACTTTATCTCTCAGTGTTAGACCTCCAGATGTTTCCCCCAACCCAGAAGTTTTAACACACAGCTAAATTCCTGTCCACTTGAGTAAGTCGTTAACTTTTCTCATGATGTAGTATCACACAGGCTAAGAGAAGGATTTCTCTGTGCACAGATATTGGAGTGTTGTCTCTGAAGCAACTAGACCTTTTATAACCAAGCAGCCAAAGGAGTCTTTTCAACCTAGTGTCCA
Source organism: Loris lydekkerianus (assembly GCA_963574355.1). Classification (NCBI taxonomy): domain Eukaryota; kingdom Metazoa; phylum Chordata; class Mammalia; order Primates; family Lorisidae; genus Loris; species Loris lydekkerianus. Next base: position 51,476 of record CAUYPK010149086.1, on the reverse strand, counting down.
AACTGGACTGTGTGAGGCTTTCTTCAATATTGGAATTTGGTTTTAGTAATAGGAAAAAGAAGGCGAGGGATTACTCTCTTGCGTGCCAGCAAGGCTTGCTTCTTCAAATGGCTTTTTCCTCAATGGCTTCCAAGATATCTGCAAGTCTTCCTTCTACCTACACCTCCCAACTCATAAGGCCAAGTGGAAATTGCATAATCTAGAGAAGAGTTATTCAGACCTGGGATGGACACCTAGCTCAACCACTGACAGGTGCATGTAGCAAGCAAGGTAGTAACCTTCACAGCTGCTGAGGATGGAGGTGATAAGATCTAAAATCTACCTCTTGGGAGAGTTAAATGACTTAACATATTTGAGGTGTAATGTACTAGCACAAAGTAGAACTATGTGTGGATGTTAAGTGTGTGTAGCTACACGAATGGTATGTGTTGATGGGGTTCAGAATGTACTACCCCAAAATATGACAGCTTTTGCACTTGAGAAAACACGAGAAGCAAAAAGATCACCCTTGCCTTTTCATCACCCTTCTCCTCGAAGCATGTCATAAAACTTTCATTTCAGAGATGCCCTCACTGTAGCCAGAGGAAAGAAATGTCTTTCTCTCTGAAGACACGGAGACACAAAGAAAAATCTAATCAAATAAGCCTTGTTACGTTTCCCCTAGTTTATTATTATTAGATCATGCCTCCTTTGTTTGATCATACTTCTCTACAATTATCCACTTCTTCCTCAAACTTAGCAAACAAATATGCAGGTTTCCTTGTTTATTTGAGTCTTCATTTTCTGTGTCATATAAAACATATTAAATACATTTGTATGTTTTTCTCTTGTTAATCTGTCTTTTCTTATGGGGGCCTCAGACATGAATGTGCTGTTGGATGAGACAAGAAATCTGTCCTATTTGACAGTATCCTCATGTATACAGGTGTACAGAATGCTGTCACTTTGGTCTTCATTTTGAGGAGCTGTTTGATATAAATACCTTTCTCTGATCACAGGGACTATTTGGAATTTTATACTGATTCCAGTAGTAAAAGTTGAATTGTCCAGTTAAAAAAATTTCCTGAACATGGCCTCTTGTTCAGAACTATAGGGTTTTTGGCTTTGTTTTTAGTGTGTGTGTGTGTGTGTGTGTGTGTGTGTGTGTGTGTGTGTGTGTGTCTCCTAGTCTTCTAGTTCTTTCCATTGCCACCATTTGTTTCCCACAAACCTCGTGGAGAAGTGGTCCTGGTGGCTGTCCAGTTGGGCTGGCTGGTGGAGCTACTCCAGTTCACTGGCTTCAGAGTTTCCATCAGCCTCTCAACCGTTCTCCTTCCACTATGACCTTAGCTAGTCTAGTATTAGATGGACTGCTTACTTTAGCAAACACATCTGCATGGTTTCTTTTGCAAGGAAAGTTTTGTCAAGGTGCTTTTTCCCCCACAGAAAAACATTCCCCTGGTGTCTGATGCTTTGGAACTTTATGCTCTATCCATCAATGTGGGAATTCTCTAGAAGTGAACAAAACCCTCGGGGTACCACTTTATTACTTCATCATCACTTAAGAGTTCTAAAAACATATTATTTTCCTCTCATGCAGAGAGAATTTGAACTTGTTTCAAAATGTTGCCATACAAATTAAGCAAATATGGAAGGTGTCAGATATAGGTAAGAATTCAACGAAGAGTAGCACATTGTTCTGTATAGTTGCTATTGTCAGATAGCCAGTGGCCAAGACAGAAAGGGAAACTGAGTTTTGAGAGCTATAGTATCATGATATGAATGCAAACTAATTTTCCTTAAGAGAAGAAGAAATTCTATGTGACTCTTCCCCCCCAAAAGCTATTACAATAACTCCCAAAGTACTAGTGTGAACAGAATTGCTCAAGCCCCTATGGACATTTTGTCCATTGACTTGGGCCTAGAAAAAAGTATAACTGGGTTTATGTATGCACAGACAGAATAAAACTATAATCACTAATCTCCTATGCATGGAAGCAAGAGTAATGTGAACATGCCCCTGGCTTTTCCAAGAATCGGTGTTGTGCAATGTGGTCCAATTCAGCAGTCCCCAACCTTTTTGGCACCAGGGATCGGTTTCATGGAAGACAACTTTTCCATGGACAATTTTTCCGTGGCACTGGGTGTTGCTGGGGGTGGTTTCAGGATGATTCAAGTGGATTACATCTCCACCTCAGATCATCAGGCATGAGATTCTCTAAGGAGCGTGCAACCTAGATCCCTCGCATGCAGTTTCCAGTAGGGTTCCCACTCCTATGAGAATCTAATGTGGCCCCTCATCTGACAGGAGGCAGAGCTCCGGTGGTGATCTGAGCAATGAGGAGCAGCTGTAAACACAGACGAAGCTTCACTCATTCACCTGTCCCTCACCTCCTGCTGTGTGGCCTGCTTCCTAACTAAGGCCATAAACCAAAAATGGTTTGTGGCCCAGGGGATGGAGACCACAGGTGTAATTGAAAACGATACTAAGTTCCTGAATGTGTGTGATTTTAAATCATTCAACTGATGGGAAAGTTGTATCTGTCCTTCAAGGACCCGTGGAAGTATCACGAACCTATGAAGTTCTGAGGAATTTCAGGAGTCCCCAGCTCACCCTAACAGAGTAGCAGGGAAAGAAACTTCTCTGTCCTTTGCTTTGATATGTCTCAGTTAAAACAGTCCAATGAGTGGCTTCCATGTCTGCTGCTCAGCTAGACTGTGAGGCTCCTAAGGAAGGCTGCCTCTTCCATCACAGCATGGTGGGGCTTTCTCGGTGTCTTCTACAGTAAGCGTTGAGCATCAGAAGAGTAAATATGATGTAGCAGTCAGAGTTCTAAGTGCTATACATGTTTTTTCTCATTTCGTCCTTCTGACAACTATGTAAAGTAGTTACTATTATTATCCCTATTTTACAGATGAAGAAACCATGGTCCAAAGAGAGTTTGCCTCTTTGCTGGAAGTAAATGGCAGAAGAGAGAATTTAAACCTGCTCTCTCAAGTTCTCTCAGCCAATATAGTAGAATGAAGACCAAGTCTGAATGTTTGCAGGAGGCAGGCCAGCCTCGGGCTTGGGAAGTACTGAATGTGTCCACGGCTGTGTCATAGGAAAAGGGTAAAATATTGTGTTTATTGAGATACATCAGTTTGAATTCCATTTTATTATTACAGTCCCAGGAATGAGGCCCCTTTTTGACTTATGGTCAAAACCATTATTCTCAGCTGTGGGGCATTCCTAGGGGCAAGCATGGTGGGGGAAATGGCACGATTTGATAGATTTTTTATTTTTATTTTTTTACATATACATGTGTTTATTAGGTTTCTATTTTTTGCCATCACAAAATTAAAAAGGCTTAAAATTTAATAACAATAACAATGTTTAAGATAAGGACTAGAAACAAAAACCTTGTAAAGAACAAACAAACATAAATACATTCAGAAAAGAAATCAGATGATTGCTGCATCGAAATATTAAGCAATAATAATAATAATGCAAAGAAAGTACATTCACATTGTCAAATAAGAGTATGTCTATTATAGAATGCTTTGACTCTGAGATTTAGTATGGAGTCATCAGTTAACTTCTTATTATGTTTTTTTAAGTCTCAAAAAATAGACAACTAAAATTTATAAATAAAAGTAAAAGATAATTTCAAAAAACAGATCATGCCAAGTCTTATAGACAATAGAAAAAGAAGAAATACTTCAAAATTATTGCACTTGATCTGGATACACCTGATATTCAAATTAGAGAAAACATATTATTATAAAGGGGAAATTACAAACATATTTCACTTATAAATGAGGATGTAATTTATAGTTTTTTAAATAATGATATCATATTAAAATTTAGTAATAAAGCTAAACAGGTTTGTGAATGGTATTTCATTCACTTAATGGTAGACAAATAGAGGCAATAATCTTTGCTTCTAATTTCTCTTAAATGTTTACTCTCTCTCAAAGCAAAGTACTGTTTACAGGTCTCCATTAACTCACCCTAAACTCAGCAGATTCTTAAGTGGCCTGACATCTTTTTATAGTTTTCTGGGGGGAAAGAATGAAATAGTTGCATTAATGTAATGTTGGTATTTGCTCTAATAATCAAATAAATTTTATTTATTTATTTTCATAAATAAATCTCAGTTTTGAAAGGGAATTATGTTCTTTTGATAGACTTCACATACATCTTTTCTAAGGGTTTCTCAAGTAGGTTGACTACAAATATCTCTACTAATAAGATGGCCTTGAAATATCACCATTTTGATTATAGGCATAAATAGTGAATTTCATTAGGCTGTTGAGTCCATTTTTGATGACATAGTTAATTTTAGAACAATCGTGTGTGGTAAATAGATGAAAACATTTGGGATTAATTAACTTATTTGAATGCACCTACTAGCCATCTTAACATTGCAATTCCAACTCAATCTTGGGCTACTTTTAGTACATAAAACAATTAAGAACTGTTATAGGGATTTATCAAGAGCCCAAAGAATTAATAAGTTAAAAAAAATTCCACAACTTTTTAGTGTGAGAGAGAGATGAGGTGTTTTTTAGATTATCCCTTTATTTCACTAATACTCATTGTAATATGGTTTTAATCTAGGCTGTAACACCTGGTGCATGAAGTATTATCACATAGCACACTCACAAAAAATTAATTGAATCAAATCCTTAATATTTTATCCTAAATAATATTATTGTACTTTGCCAGTTCTTAGATAATTATTAATTCTGTTTATGTCCTGATGAGCTCATAAGTTTTATTTGTGAATGTGTGTTGGCATTGGGGGTAGAAGAAGGGGTTTCTCTAAACCAGTGATATGCATGGCCTTGGAGACACCTGTACAGTTATACCAGTAGAGAATGCCAGTTTCTTCACCTCTTTACCCAGGTTGTTTTGAAGAGACCGTGCCATTTGTCTTATAGAACGTTTCCTATTCTGAATTTGTGCATGTCCTCACGGTGTAGTTTAACTTGTTTATCACCTGCATTTCCTGGAAACTTAAAGTTGGATCTGAAGACCTGAGTAGATTCAGGATCATCATTTTGGGAGCAGGTTATTTTATAGAGGGTGTTGCACACTTCATGTTGCATCACATCTTGAGTCATGTCACATCACACTGTCCCTCCACTCATGCGGTCTGGTCATGGTCTTGATGGCTAGACCCTCGGTCAGACCCTCTGTCAGAAGGCACATTTCTCACTTTATAATTAGAAAGTAGTTGATGGGATGAGTTCATTTAATTTTAATGATGGCACATATTTGCATATGTTATTGTCCAAGGAATTAATTTCCACTGTTGAGGAAGCAAGATTTTAATTTGTGTTTGTTTGGAGCAGTGTTGGGGGCTCCCAGCCCGCCCCAGTGTACCCCAGGCAGACCCCATTTAGCAACAAGTCCCAGAGCATATTTACACCAAGGACATCTGGGACAATTCTGTCCCTTAAACTATTAAAATGTTAAGCATAGCCAAAAGCTTAAGCCAGGGAATTTTGGAGATAATTTTAGTTTTGTTTACTTTTTAAATAGGTAATACATTCATGCAATTCAAAATGTAAAGCACATAAAGGGTAAAAAAATAAAGTCTCTGCTTCAGTTATCTATTGCAATGTAACAAATGTAACAAAATAGTAGCTTAAAACAGTAATGGTATGATTATCCAGTGATGAAGCTGGGGGTCCATGGGCCCAGATGTTCAGCTCTTAATTTAAGGTCTTATGCAGACAGAGACTAGAGCTGGAGCCATCTCAAAGGTGTCATCACATATATCTAGGATCTAAACTGGGAGGGCCCCAGATAGCTGGGGGCTACAGTGGCAGGAACACCTCTGGCATCCCCCTTCTCTCTTTCCCCTCTGTCTGTCACTGTGTGATTTCTTTTTAGAAATTCATTTTATTGCTCTCAGTAGAGTGCTAGGGCGTCACAGCTCACAGTAACCTCCAACTCCTGGGCTTAGGCAATTCTCTTGCCTCAGCCTCCCAAGTAGCTGGGACTACAGGCACCCACCACAATGCCCAGCTATTTGTTGTTGCAGTTTGGCTAGGGCCAGGTTTGAACCCGTCAGCCTCAGTATGTGGGGCTGGCGCCCTACTCACTGAGCCACAGGCACTGCCCCGACTGTGTGGTTTCTTTACTCTTAGCCCCTCGGTGGCCCAGCTTTTTTACATGGTAAGTGACAGTCCCTGGGGAAACTACACACACTGTATGTTCTTTTCAAACACAGCCTCAGTTCTTGCCAAAGACTGCTGCTCTATTCCATTCCTTAGGGCAGGGGCAAAGTCCCAGCAGGTTCCCAGGAAACGGTCAGAGACACCACCTCCTGATGGATGGGGTGCAAGAGAACCTGCAGTGACAACACCATCATGTTCTTCTTTATTTCCCTGCTCCCAAAGTACCCAATTTACCTTTCTCAATACAACCAGTGTCTTTAGTTTATTACAGGACATTGAAGACATACTTTGTGTATGAGATAAACATATACATTTTCCCCACTTAGCATAGTGTAGGCAGCATTCTGTACTGCAACAATATTACATGGACATTATTTGAATCAGTCTATAAAATGAAACTTCACTTTTTTATTGCCTTTGTAGTATTTCACTCCACAGATATACCATAATGTTCAACATCCCTCTGTTAATGGTTATTTTCAATCTTTTATTTATTTTTTAACATCAGTAGATTTAGGGGGTACAGTGTTTTTTTGATATGTGGATGAATTGTACAGTGGTGCAGTCAGAGCTTTTGTGTACCTGTCACCCAAATAGTGTACCTTGTGTCCAACAGGTAATCTTTGATCCCTCACCCTCCTCCAGCTGTCCTCCCCTTCCATGTCTCCAAAGTACATTCAACCACTGTGTATGACCATGTACACCCATTGTTCAGTTCCCACTTATAAGTGAGTACACGCAGTATTTGTTTTTCTTTTTCTGAAATATTTCACTTAGGATAAAGACTTCCAGTTCCATCCAAGTTGTTGTGAATGATATTATTTTATTCTTTTTTATTGCTAGTGTACCCTATGGATGTGTGTGTGTGTGTGTACATCATGTTTTCTTTATCCATTCATAAGTTTATGGGCAGTTAGCTTTATTCCATTTCTTTGCAATTGTGAATTGTACTGTGATAAACATACAAGTCTTTTTTATGAAATGACTACTTTAGAAATTCCCAGTAGTGGCATTGGTGGACCAAATCACAGCTCTACTTCTAGTTTTTTGAGAAATCTCCATACTGTTTTCCAGAGAGGTTGCACTAAGTTACACTCCCAGCAATGGTGTGTTAAGTGTTCCCTTTTCACTGCATTCACACCAAACATCTATTATGTTTTGATTTTTGAATAATGGCTATTTGGACAGGGGTAAGGTTGTATCTTATTGTAGTTCTAATTTGGATTTCCTTGATGATTAGTGCTGGTGAGCATTTTTTCATGTGTTTTCTGGTTTTTGTATAGCTTCTTTTGCAAAATGCCTGTTCATATCTTTTGCACTTTTTAATGGGGTTGTTTTTTTTCTTACTGATTTGTTTGAGTTCCTTATAGATTCCAGACATTAATTCTTTGGATAGTTTGTGAATATTTTCTCCCATTCTATAGGTTGTCTATTTACTCTGTTGATTATTTTGCTGTGCAGACACTTTTTAGTTTATTCCCAGTTATTTATTTTTGGTTTTGTTGCATTTACATTTGGAGTCTTAGTTATAAACGCTTTGCTTAGGCCAGAGGAGTTTTCACTAAGTTTTCTCCTAGAATTTTTATGGTTTCAGGTTTTATATTTAAGTCTTTAATCCATTTTTAGTTAATTATTGTATATGGTGAGAGATAGGAACCCAATAGCACTTTTCTACATTTGCCTCTCCAATTTTCTCAGCACCATCCTTTCCTCTGTGTATGTTTTTTGTCTGCTTTGTCAAAGATCAGTTGGTTGTAGGTGTAGGGTTGTATTTCTCTAGTCCATCCATCTCTGTGTCTACCTTTATGCCAGTACCATGCTGTTTCGGTTATAATAGTTTTGTCATACAATTTAAGTTGGGTAATGTCATACCTCCAGATTTGTTATTTGTGCTGAGAATTCCTTTGGCTATTCTTGATTCCATATGAAATTTTGGATAGTTTTGTCTAATTCTGTGGAAAATGACATGGTACAAACAATGCTAGTATTAATCTCTTTAAACACACATCATTTTGGATGTGTATATTTATGTTATAAATTTGTAGATATAGAATAAATGAATTAAAGTGGTGTGAGGGCTTTAGAATTTGGTGGCTATTGCCACATTCATCTCCACAGAGGATGTAAACATTGTCACTCCTGCCATGTGTGAGGGGACCCATTGCCCTAAACCCTCACAAAACAGAAAGTTCGCTCATGTTCCAGTTATTGCTAACTAAAAATATAGTCTTACTTCTCTGTAATTTTAATGGGCATTCTTTTTCATGCACGAGTTTGAGAATTTGTTTTCCTATGTTGAAGTGCCACTTCTATTTTTTTTCAATTCTAAAAAAAAGTTTTGGAGGTCATTTTAATGTGAAACAGATGTTTGAGATGAGTGAAAATGTGGGATACTCCACATTTTAAAATAAACTTAAATATCTTTTAATAATTCAAAAAGGCTGCTTTTCCTGAATCTTACAAAAGAGTTAGCTGTAAACATCTGGAGCCTTTGTGATTTCTGGAGTTAACGAAGTCTGTCTCTCAAAACCCATCTAAGGTGATTGCACTAATGTACACGGCTATGATTTAACAATAAAAAAAAGAAAATCCAGATTTTCTGCCATCCTAGGCAGAAACTGCTCTGAGATATTATAAGTAATTAGTTGTCCATTCCTATAATGATAGCTATGTTTTATTTAAAAAAAAAAAATCTTAATTTAAGAAAGGTTTCCTTATAATCCCTTAGGGCTTAATACAAAACCCTCATTATTTCTGTAAAGCTTTCTCTAACACCCAGATCTGAGATTAATAATCTGCCTTTGAATTCTGCATACTTTCCTCAGACTTCCTTATTACATTCCACCATGCCATACCCTCCCACTTCCCAGCTAACATTTTATTTTGTAGATTTGTGGATGTGTGCAAGTTTATTCTTATATAGGGAAGTGATATAGTAAATAACAAACAGAGAATTGCAGCAAAATCTATAGGCGAGACAGGACAAATGGATGTGGCTGCAAGGCACCAGTACTGGAGGCAGACACCTTCCATTTACTCACTTGGCCATAGGCCAGTTAGTCAACTTTCAGAGACTCGATTTTCTCATTTTACAATGAGAAAAATATATACTTACAAAACTACGTTGTGGCAAAGATGATGAGAAAAATATACTCAACTAGTATTTATTGAGCACCTGCTATGACCCGGTATCTTGACATAGCTGATCTTGTTAGTCCTCAGAGAGGTTTATTAACTTTCCAACTTAGTGACTGCATTAGATTCTTTGAATTGCTATAATAGAAATGTTGGTGCCTATAACCAATGGAAGTTTTTTGGGTTTTTTTTTCCTCACAGTTATAGAGGCCAGAAGTCTGACATCAAGGCACTGGCAGGGTTGGTTCCTTCTGGAGACTCTGAGGGAGAATCCATTCCATGCCTCTCTCCTAATTCTGGAGGCTGCTTGCAATTCTTGACATTCCTTAGGGTGTAGATACATCACTCCAATCTCTGCTTACATCCTCAATTAGCCTTCCCTTCTGGAATCATGTCTTTATTCTCCTTTTCTTTGTCTTATAAGGACAGGCCTACCTTAAATTCAAGATGATGCCATCTTGAGATTCTTAATTTAATTTTATCTGCAAAGACTGTATTTGCAGGTAAGGTCACATTCACAGGTATGTGGGGGTTAGGAAATTCTCCATATATTTTGGAGGCCACTATTTAGCCCACTCAAATGACCTAGCTAAGAACTGAATCAGTTCTTTGTGATTCTAATAACTTAGGACTCCACCACACTCTCTTCTGTGAAACCACTTTGTCAGTGTCAAGGACCACATCATGGTTCCTTCTTCTTAGGCAGGAATTATATGGTTTGCTGTGGTTCTAATTTATACCAGAAAGTAGCTAGGGCACTAAATCATTGAATATTACTAATTTTTTTTTATTTGCTTACAATGGCATCCCCTGTCTCAATAATTTTTGAATCCCCAGACATACTTGAGGAGGCAAAATTAATTTTTGCATAGCAAGTTAGGCTTTGCACTTGGGAGATGTTAAATCATCCAAGCTTATAGCAAAAATAAATATAGCTAACAGTTACTGAATGTTTATGTGCTAGACCTGTGTAAGTGCTTTGGCTGTACCATCTCATTTCATCCTGGGCAATAGTGACTGCTACCATCTGTCATTTACAGAAGAAACTTTTTATTATTTTAAATGAAATATAATTGCATTTAATTATAAATTAGGTTCATAAGGGTTAAGGAACTTTTCTCAATTCATAGAGCTGCCTAGTGGTGCAGTTGAGATTTGAACTCAGGCAGTCTGACTCCTAACCCCTCATCCCACACTGTTTTTTTTTTGAGACAGAGTCTTGTCACCCTCGGTAGAGTGCTTAGTATCATAGCTCACAGCAATCTCAAACTTTGGGGCTTAAGTGATCTTCTTGCCTTGGGCTCCCGAGTAGTTGTAACTACAGGCACCAGCTACAATGCCTGCCTATTTTTGGAGATGGGGGTCTCACTCTTGCTCAGGCTGGTCTGTAACTCCTGAGCTGAAGCAGTCTACCCACCTTGGCCCCCCAGAGTGCTAGGATTACAAATCCCACAGTCTTGAAACTATAGTTAAGTTTACCACTGCTGCTCACAACACCTAATCAGCACCCCTCTTACCATGCTGACCTGGAGCCAGTCGGGGTTAATGAACAAAGCCGTGTTAATCATGAAAATTAACCATGTATTTCTAATAGGAACAGATTGGGAATTCAGTTGTCTCTTTGTTTTCCCTCATTTCATTTCTGGAGTGACACAGTTGAAAGATATTTAGAACTGTTGAATGAAAAATACTTGGAACTTAAGCTCAGTTTTTAGGGGGAAAAAATATCAGGGTATTTCCTTTCTGCCATTGCCATTCCAGGCCCTTTGGTCTGGAGTTTCCCTGTGCATTCATTACTCAGAACACTTCCTTTGAATTTGTCAGCATGTTGTAATGCAATTTTGCTGAAGAAATATAGCATTCCCCCACTACCAGCACCACCACAAAGGCTGAATTTGTTTTGGTTTGTCATCAACGTAAAACAAATCTCCCTTCAACAGGGTAATATAATAAAAAGCCACATAACTTCAGGAGAGGATTTAGTGAGTTAGACCCAGTCAGCACTGTAATTCTTTGTTTCTAATTGATATTTTTAAATTATCTGTGGCTGAAACTAGAAAGAGAAATCATTAATTTGACCCCAAAGTCTAGACACAACTTACTACTTTAGAGTATATTCATTTGTTTTTTAATACTTATGTCAGTTTTTAAAGAATGAGTAAAAATATTTTAACTACTTATTAACTACACGTTCTGCCATGCTCTCCTCTTAAGTCAAATGCTGAACTAAACTAGAGTTGCTCATCGTCTTCTCATGCCTGTAATGAAATCCGTTAATGATGATGTACTTATAGCCAATAAGGGAAAAGGTCATCTTCTATTGTATATTGTCCTCTTTTAATTCACTGAAGCTCCTTGAAAAGGAATTTAAGCCTAAAAATCCTTGCGATAGGTTTATAATTTTCCTTTTAAAGTAACAATGTATTTAACTTGTAAAGTAACAATGTATAAACTTGTATTAAAAGGATCAAATGAGCTTGCTTCACCTCCAAAGGAGTCTGTAAATCATGCATTTGAGAGGTTCTTGGAACATATGCTTGGATTCAGGGTTGCAATTTAATTGCATGAGGATGAGCAAGATTAGGAAACAAAAACAGAAGTTCTGGCAAGAAAGGGAAAGATTTGGCTCTTTCGCTCATTTGCTGAACAGTTACTTCCTCTTCTTAGCATTAGAGACCAACAAGTCATCAGGACAACACAGGCTAGAGACATAGGGTGGAGTTGCATTGCAACTGGGAACCAACGTGTTTAGACTTTTGAAAGCCGTAACACAGAAAACTCCAACAGTTGTATATAAAGTTTCTATTTTATTATTTGAATCATTTTGTGTGTACAAAATGAACATTTGATGATTCTTGCTGCTTTTATTTATTTTTATTTATTTATTTTTTTTTACAGATTATTCTCTAAATTTGGAAGAAATAAAATGTCTGCCCTGGGTTTTTTGGATGCCATGTATTTACTTGACAGCAGTGATTTCAGTGAATTTCCCAACATCTTGATGGGGAAGCTATGTCTTCATTGCAGAGCCAGGGAAGCTAAAGAACAGACAGCTTGAGTGATTTGCTCAAGGTCAGTTGGAGATCACAGAATATTTGGCTACAAATTTCTTGTGCTAATTATTATTCAGTTGCTTTCTCCTCAATTTATGCCTTTCTTAATAATGGGTTTTTCTTTAAAGCTGAAAAAAGTAAGTCTGAAAGACCCTTTCAAAAGAAAACCAGGTTTTGCCATTTTTGTCATCAGTAAGCCCATTTTGCTAGTGTTGGTCCCAGGTTTTTAAAATTCTTTTTGTTTTGCTCACCAAAATGGGGAAACTTGAAAATAGATGAGCGTTATTCTGATGCTCAGTTTTTCAATAGGCTGCACTGGTCATTGGCTGCAAGAGCATCACTGTGTTATCTAAATTCCCAACATCCACTTCTCATAACACCAGCTTGCATTTACCTGCCTGTTGCTGTGAAGTGTGTCTCACACAGAAGATAAAATAGAAACTATTCTTTATTGTCCTTTTCTCTTCTATTTTAGTGTCTGGGTAAATACAAAGTATGGGGGGTAATAAAATAAACTATCTAGTCTATTTCCATTTCATTTTGATTGCCAAAACTACCAATCAATTCTATTTCTTATTATGGTAAAATAACAAAATTGACCATTTTGAACATTTTCACATGTACAATAAAGTGACATTAAGTACATTACATTGTTGTGCAACCATCACCACTATGCATCTCCAGAAACTTTTCTTCCCAAATGGCAATTTTGTACATGTTACACAGTCATTCCTCATTCCCCCCAGCCCTCAGGCCCTGGTAGCCACCGTTCTACTCTCATCTCTGTGAATCTGACTATGGGTACTTCATTTAAGTGGAATCATGCCAACCTTGTTCTTTAGCTTCTAACATTTCCCTTAGCATAATGTCTTCAAGGTTCATTCATTTTGTAGCACGTATCAGAATATTATTCCTTTTTGAGACTCAAAAATACTCCATTTTATGTATAGACCACATGTGTTAATGAGGGTTCTCCAGAGAAACAGAACCAATAGGATTGTAATAGTCAAATCACGTTTGATTTCTGCAATTGTAAGAGATAAAAGATACAATATCTAAGATAACAAATGTTATTGGTACATTTGAATATTATAATTTTAATTTAGTTTTTTCCTTTCTTAGAATGTGTATACTTTTTCAGCACTCCCTGTGTGTGTGTGTGTGTGTGTGTGTGTGTGTGGAGAGAGAGAGAGAGAGAGAGAGAAATTGAAAAGATTATAAGAAATTGGCTCATACAATTAAGGAGACTGAGAAATCCCACAATCTACTATCTACAATCTGGAGACCCAGGAGAGCTGATGGTGTAATTTAGCCCAAGTTTGAAGACCTGAGAACCAGGAAAGAGAATAATATAGATTTCAGCCTGGGTCTTGAAGGCCTGAGAACCAGAAGGACAGGCAGAGAAAGATGGAGTTCTAGCTCCAGCAATAAAGTAGGACCTTTTTTGTCCTGTCAGACCCTCAGTGAATTGGATGATGTCTGTCCACATGGGTCTGTAGTAGGTTACCCTACCATTTTCAGCTACTGGCTTCCCTTATTGGAGGGGTCACCCTCTTGGGTGGGTGCCAGTATGACAGATCAAGCCTGGCAAATGTGGATCCACGGAAAACTGACACATCTTTGCCCCACCAAATAGTGAGCACATAGACTGCTACTCTGTTTGCATTCTTTCTGTCCTATCAGTTTTTCCCTGCACATATAGGTACAGGGCACAGATCAGCAAGTGCGCTGTCTACACAGAACTTGAACTAAGGAATAAATGTCAGTAAGACATTCTGGATCTCTGAGAGTAATGTGTAGAGCCATTTTTATATTGGAGGAATTTGGGAAATGCCAGCTTCCTTTTCTCTCCTAGGGGAGAGATGAGAAAAACCACAGTACTCTCCTCTTCCTCCAGCAACACTCAACTCACAGCTTTCTCCTTTCTATCTCTAATCTTGTCTAACATACCCTGGAGATGGAAGAAAGGGTGGGGCAGAGGCTGGGTTGATGATTGGGCATTACCATGCTTATTTGGCCACTTCTTAATAATCCTTAGAAGAATTGCCTGGCCCCAGTTGGTTTCACTTTTCTTACAAATCTGGGGCATTTCATACCTCTTATCTCTGGGCAGTCATTCATATTCCACTGAACTAGTGGAATCTATCTAGTACATCTATCTGCTCCCTGGGTATTTCTTTTTATATTGATGGTGGTGTAAAAACCCATTACTTACAGTCTCCTGTCAGAATTACATGTGTTTGAACATCATCCAAAAGCTATTCTCATATCTCCAAAGATTTATCTTATGGGTATAATTTTTCTGTCCAGGGAGACTAACTAGCTCAGCCTACAACCATAGGGCTATACATTGATTCCTAAAGGATCCTAGATGAGCCCCATCAATTCTTTCTGGGATTATTGGAAACCCGAGAGACAGTTCAAAAGATCAAGGATAAGGAGTAAAACTTAAAAGAGGTCAGAGAATAAGGACCAATTATATGCAAAGGAACAAGTGTTAGAGTTTCAGTAAACTTTTCAATAGCATCAACAAAATCCAGTGGGTAATAGAATAATTATTTCCATACTGGAAGCCAAGAATTTGTTTGTTTCTTCCTTCCTTTTGCATCTACCAAGCACTTGCATACGTCCCAGACCCTCATGCTTTTAACATAGTATTAGCGTAATTTTGCTTAGAACAATTATCAATATTTACATTATTATGAGCCTTATTTGCTGTAGAGTGTATGGCTTGATTGTGCCCCCTGAAAGCTTTTAAGTTCTTCTCATCCTTATCATTCCGATATTTCACAATGCTATGTCTTGGTATGAATCTATTTTCATCCATTGTTCTCAGAACTTTGTGAGCCTTTCAGAATAGAAACTCACATATTTGAATTCAGGAAATTTCCTCAGATTATTTCTATAATTATTTTCTTATTCATTTTCTTTGTTCTTTCTTAAATCCCCATTATTCAGATATCAGCCTTTTTAGATAGTTTTATAAAATGTCTTTATATTTCATATATAAAAACACAAATATATAAATATAAATTTAAATAATGTAACATAATTTTTTCTCCTACTTTTCTTTCCTTTGCTTTTTGTTCTACTTTCTGGGAGGTTGATTCAACCTAAACTTTCAACCCTTCTATTGAGCATTCCAGTTCTACTATCATGTTTTAAATTTCTAAGAGCTCTTTTATGTTCTCTGAATTTTTCTTACAGAATAATATTCTGACCTGTTTCTGGGATTCAGCATCACTGCTTATCTCTTTGAAGATATTAATGATAGTTTTATTCTGAAATTTTCTCTTCCCATCATTGTTTAGTTTCCCTCCAAGTTGTTCTTCCCTGTTTGTGGCTTGTTGGCTTGATCTTTATCTTGCTGTTAGAGGCATTCTTCATCTCTCTGGTAATACTAATTGTGGGTGAGTGAAAAGCTGATTGGAAGAGCTAGTGAGTTTTATTGGAAGGTGATCTGGCTGGGTCATTTGTTGGGGGAAACTCTGACATTAGAATATATAGGTTTTTCCTATTAAGGTGATCAGATTGCCCAGAATTAACTCTCTTATTCTTCTAATTCTTCTACTGTGAGAGAAAAGATATGGTCATAACCATTCTGGAAGCTGAGTAGGTAAACACGGCTTAGAGAAGAAATCTCAGCTCTAATATGAATCAATATTTTCATTTATTCTCCCTGGTTTCAGTGTGGAATTCTTTATTTATTTATTTATTTTTATCCTTTAGAGAGAAGGGTCTCACTAAGATGCCCAGGCAGGATTTGAACCCTCAGCCTCAACCAATCCTTAAAACTTGGCCTCCTGAGTAGCTAGAATTACAGTCATGAGCCACTGCACCTGGGTCAGTGAGGTGCTCTTGATCTTAACTCAGTCTGTGCCCACCATGTCCAGTTAACCACATTTTACCCTCTTCAGAGTAAATGTCTATTATTTTTCTAGGATGGGGAGAAGTTGTCCACTAGTATGAAGTGTAGAGGGAATTTAGAAAGTTAGTGCTTCACAAAGAGCTTTTCTAATCCTCCTTAAGATTGAACCACTTCATTGCCATTTCCAGTATTACCTGATGTCACCATTTCCTGGACTCTTGATGATACTGCAATAAAGAAAAAAAACCTAAAAAGCACCAAAAACTGAATCAGTTTCACATCTGATTTTCTTTGATGTGCTTGGTTAATTTTTATTTACCCATCCTGTTTAAGCTTCTAAAAGTTTGTTTTTGTCTCCTCTCCATTCTCCATATCCTTAAAGGTTGATACATTTCTAAATAATGCCTATGCACTGTAGTTTTTCTATGATTTCTAGAGAAGCAAAGTTTGGATTAGTGTATTCAATCTACCAACTTTACCCAGAATTTTAATCTAGACGAATCTACATCCAGTTGAAGTATTCTTTGTGACTGATGTTTTCAAAGGCTAAAAAAAATTGGCCTTTTACAGGTCTTTGCTGAAAAAAGTTACCAAACAATGTATTTCAAAAATAGGGAAATTAAATCTTAAAGGAAAGAATGGAATACAAGAATTAATAGATTCAGAAACCTGGTAGAGACCCATATGGATGCTACTTTTGGAGGAGCTGTTCCCATCTGAAAGAAAGATGTCATTATCCCAGGAAACATAGCAAAGATGCAGAGGGCAGCCACAGCGAAAGTCAGAGAAGCCATTCCAGGCCTACTGCTTTGTTTTAGAGTGAAGCTCAGAGGTGAGAGAACCAGTTTCCCCATGGACTATCCCCATTCCCCACCACCATAGGAGAAATTTGGAGTCCAATGAGTTAAATATTAAAAAGCCTAAGTCTAATTTGAACCTGGTATGGGTAATTCAATAAATAAAGCTTTCACATAACTAACTAAATAAAAAATAGATGTGTATGTAAAGTTGCAAAATGAGTAATGCAAAAGCAACCTTTACAATTTGGGTAGGATTTATGGGGGCTTCCAGCTGTTCAAAAGACAAGATGTCCCACTTACAAGTTTCCTTTCTGATTCTATTTTTCAGAGGACACTTTTTTTAGACACAGACACTTGCTACTCTGGCTATAACCAGGGCCCAAGCTAATTTCCTTTAGCCCCTAGAAATACAATCTGGTAAGATGCTTCTGCATATATTCCATTCCATGTTGTTTGCTCCACCTCAAGCATCATCTATTTTAATCCTGAGACCACATTACTATTTAATGCCCTAGTTGCTGGTACTTATAGTGCATCCACTCAATAGTTTAAATTTTTCTTCTATTCTGATAGAAGCTACAGTTTACTATTGTCCAATTTACATTCCAAGTTCCTGCACCTCCTACCCCCAAAGGCTGTTTGGATGAATAGACTATGCCATCAATTATTTCGTCTACAGGTCTGGACCTGGGAGAAACTTGGGTTGTTAGAGAATTAATAGTAAATATTTGTGTAGTACTTAATAGCACATCAGGCACTCTTCAGAGATTTTTAACAATATAAATTCATTTCATACTCATGACCACTCTTAGGTAGGTACTATTATTATTTTCACTTTATGGATGAGGAAACTGAGGCACAGAGAGATGAAATAATGAGCTATAGGTTCATAAACAACAGAGCTACAAGTTGAACCCCTGGCTCTAGAGTCCACGGTCTCGATGACAAAATTATGCTCCCACTCCTGATTTAACACTTTCTCACTCTCTTTACATAGCTTTTTGTCCTTTTGTTAACAGTAATAGACTTAATTTTGTTGATGAAGAAAGGATAAGCCAGTGTTTTCTTAACCCCAGCTCAGTAGAATCATCTCGAGAACCTCAAGGAAATACCAATGCTTTGGTTCTATCCCAGAAATTATAATTTAGTAAAGCCCAACCTTTGTCTTATAAAGAACTCCCCAAATGGTTCTAATGTACAGCTGGAATTGTGACTTATGGGATTAGGTCATTGAGGCATCTTGTAATGTCTGGTGGTGGAGTTTTGTCATATCACCAATTATCTGGGCCACAGGGACTTGGAAAATCTGAAAGAATCAGTGATATTTAATATCATCGGATCCCTAGGGCTTTAGCTTAATCTCAAGCCTCCAAACCAGGGGTCCTCAAATTACGGCCCGCGGGCCACATGAGGCGGTGTCATTGTATTTGTTCCTGTTTTGTTTTTTTACTTCAAAATAAGATATGTGCAGTGTGCATAAGAATTTGTTCATAGTTTTTTTTTTTTTTAAACTATAGTCCAGCCCTCCAACGGTCTGAGGGATAATGAACTAGCCCCCTGTTTAAAAAGTTTGAGGACCCCTGTTCCAGACTGTTCGTAATGCTATGACTCAGCTTCTCAATGCTAATGTGCCTTTGCACAACATGGACAGATTGACCCCATACACCTGTTCAAAGCTGGCATTCACTATCTGTCATCCTCCCAACTGGGATCTATTCTTCCTCTCAGTGCCCAGGCCCTTGTCACAAATATCATTCCATTCCTGTTCAGTTTAGGTCAACTCATACAATGTGTAGATCTCTAATCTAACAGAGTAGTCATGTCAGAGATTTTGAACCACAAACTAAGCTGGAGTTTGACTGCTCTCTATGGAAATGTTTTTGCCTACCGAATGCTTTATTCTTCCTATTTCCAGGCCAAAGCACCCAATCAAAATTCATAGAGGAGAAAGCATGCCACTCAGTTTGGCCTAAGTTGCCCATGAGCCTCCCTGGGTTCTGGAGCAACTGTTAGTATTCCAGTGTCCTTTGCCTCATTCTTAACACAGGTGACATAGAGCCTCAGTTCCTAGAATTTGGGGGGAGGTCCTAAGGTTGAACATGTATGCACACAAACCAGCCCGCACATCCGCATAGTCACTAAGCCGCCCACTTTCACGGAAAGAAATCTTGAAACACCAAAGGGTCTATAGCAAAGTGGGGTGTAGTGCTGTTCACCTGCTCTCTTTCTAATATCGTCTGAGGCTGTGTTAATACAAGTCATAGACTATTTATGGCCCAGAGTTTTGTAGAGATTTGGGGAATAGATTTTTCTGACTTTTCCAATAGCCTGGCCTTTATGCTGGAACCAGCTGTCCACAGAGCTGAGCCAGGACAGACTCAGGTGGCAGGAGCCAGGCTATTTCGTGTTTCATAACCTCTATTTCTCTCCAATGTGCAAGGCCTGGTGCCTCCTCCCAGAGGTTGAGTTCTTTTTTCTGCAGCCTTGTCTGACTCTCATGAAAGTGGACTTCTGAGGGTTTTCCTGTCTCCTCTAGTTTGCCAAATGTACTATTCCAACCCACGAAAGCCTGCTTGTGCTTCCTGTTCAGACTGTTGCTGCTCTTCACCTTGGCTCTGTGCTCCCAAAGCACATCTGCACAGTTCATTCCCATAAATATCCCCTGGGTGACCTATAATTTGGATTTTAGCTCTTTTCTTCTAATCATAGGTTGCAGTTTAGGCAGGCCCTTGCTTGGGCTGCATGTACGCGTAAGGATATGCCTTTCGTAGCCTTTCCTTCAACAGCGTTTATTGAGTAGCTACAATGAGCCGTGCACAGTGATAGCACAGGAGCAGGGACAGAGATAGACAGGTTTGCTCTTCTTTGCTTCCTGTAGAATCTCAGCTTCCATTGCAGATAACAAAAACATAGACAAAGTCTATTAGAAATTAATTCAAGATGCTATGGCGTGAAAGTTCACATCTTCCCCAAATTCATTTGTTGAAATTCTCACCACCAAAATGATGGCATTAGGAAAGTGGGCTCTTGGGGAGGTTATTAGCTCAGGCAGGTAGAGCCCTGATAAATGTGACTAACACTCTTATAGACCCGACAGAGACCCCTTGCTGCTTTATGACATGTGAAGGTAGAGTGAGAGGATGGCTATCCATGAGGAAGTAGGCCTCACAACACACCCCGCCTGCAGAACCAGGAAAAATAAACCACTAAATCTGTGATATCTCATTATAGCAACTTGCATGGCCTAAGACACAGCATAACACAGGCTGCTGTATGAGAAGGTGGACATGGAAGAGGGAACATTTGAACTTGGTCTTTGAGAAGGGCTCAGGAATGTATTTGCTAGGACTGCCATAACTAAGTACCACAAACTGAGTGGGTTAAATAACAGAAAGGAGTCGTCTCATAGTTCTGGAGGCACAAGTCGGAGATCACCGTGTCAGCAGGTTTGGTTCCTTTGAGGGACGGGAGGGAGAATCTGTTTTATGCTTCTCCTCTCACATCTGGCCTTCCTAGCCTCAGGTTCTGCCTAAAGATAGAGTAAGGAGGCAGGTTATCTGAGAACAGGACTTTTCAGAGTGTCCACTCAAATCTCCCATATGTCAAGTGATGGCATAGAGGTCAAGAGGGTCTTGGTAGAAGCTAGAGTTGGGCTCCCATACCAGCTCTGTACTTGAGCAAGTCACTCCAATTCTCTAACCAGGGATCCTCAGATTTTTTAAACAGGGGTCCAGTTCACTGTCCTTCCAACCATTGGAGGGCCGGACTATAGTTTAAAAAAGAAACTATGAACACATTCCTATGCACACTGCACATATCTTATTTTGAAGTAAAAAAACAAAACGGGAACAAATACAATCACACCACCTCATGTGGCCCATGGGCCGTAGTTTGAGGACCCATGCCTAAGCCTAACTTCTTCCTCACAAATTGACCATGAAACTGCCTAACACGTCTCAGACACTCAATCAACAAAGCGTGGTAGTATCATCACTGTCGCAAGTCATCCCAGAAAACTTGGATTAAAAAAATGAAAAAGCAAAAGGTTGCATTCAGACTATAATGAAGGATGTTTGACTTCCAGCTAGGATCTGAAGTAAGCTGATGGAGAAAAGATTAATGATAAAGAGAAAGCATTCGTTTAAGTATCTATTTCCTTTTAAAGGTTTACTCTAATAAAAAAACTACCTTCTTTATGGGTTCAGGTCATCTGAGTGTGGCAATTTGAACAGTGGGCTATATATTTTGTAATAAAAAGAGAATTATAAGAAGTGGCTTACCCTTGGGCCTTGGTTCCTCAGGGTGGATGATTCAGATCTGTGGTGGATCTGAATGACACCTCTCAGGGGTGAGAGGCAGCTGGTGCTGGGCAAGGGACACTGCCAGCCTCAGGGCAGAGCCCACAGACACCTCCTGCTGGAATGCAACAATGGAGGTCACTGGCAGGAAAGGCCATGGAGCCTGGAATTAGTTTGCCTGCTCAGGTCCACCTGATAGAGGGTAATGAATGGGGGCACGCTGGATGTATGTGTGGAGAGAGAGAAGGATACAACAGGAAAGCAAGACAGAGCAAAACATCCTGTACAGTACTGCAGATTGGGTCTGACATCTGAAGAAAATTCTAAAGCGTCTGTAAGGTTCATTTTGAGATGTGTTTAAAAGGTCACCAGAAAACAAAAAAATTTATAACAGTGGACCAAAATAAATATAGTAATACTTGTAAGTCAACATTGGTCATGAGATTCCAGTAAAAATGTCCAACCTTAAAAGAAACACACTGTACATACTTGTAATATTTGTAAGTCAATGAACATTGACAGTTCAGCAGAAGTGGGCACACAGTGTATCAGAGAGAAAGAGAGGGAGGGAGAGAGCGAGAGAGAGGCAGAGAGATAAGCAGACAAAAATCCCGAGGCAATGCTTGGGCACAGATCAGAGAAGATGCAGGTATTAAGAGAAGAAAAAACAAAAAGATATCTGTTAATTTTATTCAAAAAGATACACAGGAAGATGAAACAAAGAACAATGACTAAAAAGAATCCTATCAATATTATTATTAGCAGCCTTACATCCGCACGAGTCTCAGAGTATGTGAAATCCTTTCCATGTACCCAAACACTGGCCAATCTGGAGGGTTCTCTTCCTGTTGTGCCACTTAAGAACACATGTGGTCTTGGTTAAAAGTCACTTAGACTTTTTTATGCAGTTTTCTCTTCTATAGAATGGGACTATTCTGTGTGCTCAGCCACCTCTTCGGGGGTGGGGGGGTGCAGTGGGGTCCCCCACCCCCTGTCTCTAGGGTCATTCTCAGTGCTGTACACTGTAGCGCAAGAATTGAATTTAACTTTCCAACAGGTTTAGTTCTACCCCCACAGGGATTGGGGTAGACTAATAAAAAAACTATATTGTTTTAATTCCTCGTTGGCATTTGAAAACCAAGAGCTGGTACATAAATATCTGGGTGTTTGGCTTCTTTTACTAAATGGGGAGAGGGAGCAGAGTTGGCCGCTGTGATGCCCTGCAGCTGGGCTTGCTTGCTCCTGTTCACCACAGGCCCCAGCACTCCCCACTGATACCAGATCACTTCATTCCTTTATGTGACTTCCCTAGCCCCTAGGCTTTTTATGTTCACAGCCCTTGTTCTATCTCATCCACATATCATATGGAATGACCTTGTGGTCAGTTTCCTGTCTCCAAGGCAGAGTCTGTGTCTCATTCACTCCTGGCTCACCATAGATGCTGCAGAGACGTTTGCTGAACTACATGAGGATGATGACAAAGAGAGAGAGCAAACATGGGGGGAACTGGTGACGAAGCAGCCTCCACTTTGGCCCAGCTTCAGCAGCACGTGTGAGGCTGCAGCATAAACACCAGCTCCCTTGCTGCCTTTCTACAGATGAGCTTCTTTCCGCTAATGCCTCCCCCAGCTCTGAGGGGAGACAGTGGATAGAGAGTAGCGCGGATTCCTGTGAAGAGTTGCACCTTCCTCTCTGTGACCCAGAAAGTTCAACGCAAGGATTTGGAGATCTCAAGGCTGAAAGTGGTGTGATAAACAGCAGTGAAGGGTGCCGGAAGAGGTCAGAGAGTGGAGGGGCACAGAGCACAGAGGACATCCGGGCTCTGCGGGAGGCAATTGTTGTGGGGCATGGACAGGGAGAGCAGGGTTCTGTGCCTGTGTGTGGTGTGGACAAGCCCTGGCAGGAGGGACAGACCTGTGTACAGGGGAAGTGTTCGGGGCAGTGCCCTGAACGGCCAGAAGAGTCAGGTGTTTAGGATCTAACGCTGGGTGGACATGTGACCTTGAGCAGGTTAATTGACTCTCTCTGGGCTGGTGTCCTCTTCTGTAAAATGAGAACAATAATGATATTCCCCTTACAGGGATGTTGCATGGATTAAATGAGTCGATGCATACTAAGTGTCCAGCACACATCTGCTTCATGCCTGACACTATCTGTGCTGTTAGCAGTTTCCTACAGCTGCCAGAACAAATCTCCACAATCTGGTGAGGCTTGAGACAACAGAAAGTTATTCTCTCACAGTTCTGGAGACCGGATGTCCAAAATCAAGGTGTCTGCAGAGCTACAGTGCTCTGGGCCTCTTCCAACTTCGGGGGCGCCAGGCATTCTCTGACTTGGCGCTGCATCACTCCAGTCACTGCCTTTGTCTTCCCATGGCCTGCTCCTGCGTGTGTCTGTGACTCCTCTTCTGTCTCTTCTAAGGACACTTGCCATTGATTTAGGAACTGCCTGGTAATCCAGGATGACCTCAACTCAAGACATCTAATTTAATTACATCAGCATAGTTCCTTTTTCCAAATAAGGTCATGTTCCTAAGTTCCAGGATTGTGGACATATCTTTTGGGGAGGCCACCATTCAAACTGTGACAATATCTAAGTACTCAATGCCTTCCATAGCCAGCACTTTATTTGAGCATTTGATGAAGCTAAGTCTTGGCGGATAGTGTTCTAGGTTCCTTGGTACTTGGTCATGTTTGCCCAAGTGATAAGAGAGTGCCACAACCATGTGAAATCCATAATTAGAGACCAAAAGAAGTGGATGGTTTCTGGATTTTCTGGCTTTCCTCCCTGGCTCTCTTCCTGCCACCAATTTAATCTGTTCTCTGCAAAATGCCTGTGGTGGACACTGAAGAACTGTCCACATCCCCCTTTATGGAAGGATTTCTTGTCCCAGCTGCTGGGAGTGTTGTCATCAGCCTTCAGCTGGCGGCATGTCTGGATCCTCCTCGGTACTGAGAGCTACCTCATTGGCGGTCACTTCTGTACCAAGATGGGCCATGACCAGTGACTGACAGAGGCAGCAGGACAGAGGCCCAGTCATTTCAGCTGAATATGAGATAAGTTGTATGGGCCATTTTAACTCTTGAGTTCCCTATGGGGTGGAAGAGACTCCCGGGACTTAACATTGCATAGTCACTTCTCCCATGGCCCACTCTGCGTCCTCTCCTTCCCTTCCATCAGTCCTGAGCCCAAGGACACTCCCTGAGAAACACCCTGACACTAAACTCCAAATCACAGTCTGCTTCCCAGACACCCCTACCTGGCCAGTTTGTGGATCATATGTTCTTGGGACCACACCATTATATGCAAAATAGAAAACGTACTCCATGTTTATGTACAATGATTCTGCTTCCCATGGGTGGCGATAAACCAGGTCATCTTGAAGTCTTAAATCGTATTTAAAATATCTTCGTGATCTCTTCAGGGCTTTGAGGTTTTTCACTTTTCTGTGACTTGGAACATATAACAGAAATCTAAGGCAATTCTAAAACTTTGAAATACTCCATCAGCACCTGGACAAAAGAATACCAGTTTGATAATAGCTGAAAACTCGCCTGGTTGAAAATAGTGTTTTGAGATTTCAACTGAATTCATGTTTGTCTTTGAATTTTAAATTAATTTGATGAAATCCATCTGCTCTTTAGTACTGTCTGTTAAGCAAGAAGCTAAAAAGAACGTAAGACGAGGGAGACAGGCTGTTATACTGAGAGAGAAAATAGGCTTGGGGAATAAAGTAGATTTGGGTTTGAATCTTGTCTATTGTACTTGCTGTCACTGAGCTCTGCACCTCAGTTTCCCCATCTATTAAATGGAGGTAATAAACATATCTACCCCATAGAGTGGGAAGATTAAATACTACCTTTATAAAACATTTATAATAGTAAACACAATAAATGTTCATTATGATTGGCTAGTACCTCTGGCAAAACATATAAATACACACACAACATATAGTACACACAAAACAAATTATAGATCATTTGAGTCACCGCTTAGAGAAAACTCATAGAAATTTGTGCTAACTTTTAAAAAGGATCCAAGATACTTTTTCCTTATTACAGAGAATGCCATTAAATTTCTAATACCAAAGGTGACATCTGATTGAAGATGTCACTAGGTAGTGAGTCCTGTGGCTATTTGCAGAAAAGCATTTTAAGTAAAGGAAACAGCAAATGCCAAGTTCTGACAGGACAGCAGGGCTGTGTTTGAGGATGAGCAGAGAGGTCATCCTCAAACATGAGGCAGGGAGTTAGCAGGGTGAAGGTCAGAGACATTGGTGAGTGGGTAATGAGGTGAGGAAGGGAGCAGGTCTTGTAGGATCTGGCAAGTCATTTTGAAGACTTTGGATTTTGCTAAATGATTTGGGAAGTTGTGAGGTCTTGCACTGAAGAGTGGCATAGCCCAATTTCTGTATTGAAAGGACAACCCTGATGACTGTGTTAAGAATAGAATTGGGACGAGCAAGGCAAAAAGAGGCCATGCTCAGGAGGCCACTGCAGTACCCTAGACTAACAGTGACAGCTGCTTGGATCAGGTATCACTGTGGACACAGAACATGGTCAATATCTGCTGGTTTTTGAATCTAAAAGTGGTAAGAATTAGTAATGCCTTGAGAGGAAAAGACAAGCTGAAAATGTCTCTGTTTTCTCTCCTGAGCCACTGGAGGAAAATAGTTCTTTTAACTGAGATGGGTAAGCTGCAGAGAGGGCAGGTTTGGGGAGGAATAGGAGGTGTCTGTGTTGGCACACATGCATTATCAGATAGCTCTGAGCATACAATTGAACATGTTGAGGTTGCCATGAGTACCAAGAGTCTAGCATTAGTGAGCAGTCTGGGCTGGAAATATAAATTAGGGAGTTATCAGCCAATAGCTGGGATTTAAAACTATGAAACCAGGTGAAATCATTAAGAGAGTGGATAGACAAAGAAACAAGAGATTTAAGGGCAGAACAGAGAGACACTCCAGTGTTAAAAGGTCATAGATAATAAACAGCAAAGGAGACTGAGGAGGAGCTGCCAATGAAAGACAAGAAAAACCAGGAGTCTAGAAGCCAGATGAAGATGTGGGAGCAGGGCTTTGATGGCTGAACAGGAATTTGTTAGGCCAGTGAGGCTCAAAGTGTTGACTCAGACCAGCTGCATCAGCAGGAGCAGCATCTAGAAGCTTGGTAGGAAACTTGTTCTGGAGCGTGTTAGAAGCTTGACAGGATCTCAGGTCCCTGTCCTGTTCCACTGGGTCAGAAACTCTGATGGTCAAGCCCTCCAGGGGACTCTGATGCACCCTCTGGTTTTAGAACCACTGTCCTCTTCACAAAATTGCCTGCACAAAATTATAAAGAGGAGAAAGAAAGAGGCAGGGGAGAGGAGAACTCTTAGTTTACTGGAAGAGAATATTGTTGGAAACCCACCTAGGGCTCAGATAGGCTCCTCAGAGGTAACCACCTCCTCAAGGAGGGGCAAGGCAGAAACGCGCTCACCCTCTAGCCCCCAGTTTAGAACCTTCTACTAATCAGTCTACCATGGTTCTTTGGGAAAGAGGAATGCCCCCATTTCACTGGAGGGAATGCTGAGCACCAGGCATGCCAGACATTCCACTGGCTAAAAGGAGGGTGCAGTTCCAGGGTTAGGGTTACTGTGCAGAAACTCTGGAGATATAAAACTGTTCCCACATTTTCCTCTGGGCTGTCCTAGGAGAATTCCACCCTCTTCCATTCTGGAGAGAAGTTAAAATTAGGGCCAGCCCTGCGGGGCTGACATGCCAGATGCGGGGAGGCTGTCCCCAGAAATAAGCTGGTTCCCACCGCGGATGGGCGGGGCGGGCGCCTGGGTCCTAACTCCGCCGAGAGGCTGGTGGAAGGCCTGCCCCTCCCCAGAGTCTGCAAGGGGTCTGGTCCCAGGCTTTAAAATCCGAAGCGAAGGCGCTGCGTGCCGGCTCCCCCTCTCCAGCCAGTCGTGGCCGGCCTTTCAAAAGTGTGTAGTTGTCTCCTCCCTGCCCGGCCCCCGTGGTCGCCGTGACTAGCTGGCCACTGACCGGCGGCGGCAGCTCAGCGCCGCGCTCTGCGTTCGGGCACCTCTGTTCCGGAGCCGCTCTGCCAAGTTAGTCAGCTGCAATCGCACGCCTTGCTTCCCTCCCTGAGTCCCCGGGTTCCCGTGTCCCCAGAGCTCCAGGCAACCCCGGCTCCCACGCATCCTTTTACCAGGAGCAGCCGGTCTCCGCTGGCTGGCAGACTGCACCCCTCCCCAGCCCTCCTCCTGAAGCGCAACCATGTTGTTAAGGGGCGTCCTCCTGGCAGTGCAAGGTAAGGCCCAGGCCAGGGGACACCCCCGGGGGGCGCTCTGGCGACTCGCTCCTGCACCCCTGCGGGGCCCGGCGGGCGGTGCAGAGCTGGGCCAGCCGAGGGCGCCTCCCGGTGCTCCTCCGCAGCCGCTTGCCGCCCTCCTCCGGCGGAGACAAGCGGGGTGGGCGTGGGGTCTCGCAGCCGAGGCTCCGAGAGTGCTGGGTGGGGGAGGGGAGCGGGTGCGTCCCCCTCCGGTCCCTCCCGCACCTCCACTTTCACACCTTTCCCCCACTTTCACCAGGTGGTCCCCCGAGCTCCCCCAGTTGGGTGCAATCGCTCGCAGATGGGAGCCCGAACTGAAACTTGCTTTGTGCCCGCAGCCCTGCAGCTCGCTGGTGCCCTGGACCTGCCCGCTGGGTCCTGTGCCTTCGAAGAGAACACCTGTGGCTTTGACTCCGTGTTTGCGTTTTTGCCGTGGATTTTAAATGAGGAAGGTAAGGTGGCTCAGTGGAAAGGAGCCAGAGGTGAACTTTTGTCCTCTGCTGGTTGGGCATTTTTTCCCCCCACATGAGTAATGTTATCTTGGAGTTAATTCCCCCGGCAGGAAAAGCGTGAGTCACGGATCCTCCTTCTAACTCTCAGCTGTGCTGCTAGGGATGGCGCAGTAGAAAGCCGGAGGCTGTCCTTTGTTTACCTGGCCTGTAGTAGAAGCTCTAAGAATTGGCCCCTCACCCAGCACTCCTTAATGGAAGGAGCGATTGTCGCCCAGCAGCTGTGCAGGTCATGGCCCTTTGTGGTCCTCAGCAATTCACACTCCACACTTGTGAGCTGGGGAGTGGAGGGCACTGGTTCAGCCTTGCAGAAATGACTCCAGGCTTCCGTGATGGGTCCTCAGTGCTAAGACCTCACATTTACCTGTGCCTGACTTTTTCCTGCATGAGTTCACCCTCACACTCCTTAAATCTAGCACTGGACCAAAGAGGAACCCAAGACCATGATAGAGTGGCAGAGGTCACTCAGCAGGTGGACACTGGTCACTGCCTCACTACCTCAGAAGGTTTGTGTTACAGGCACAAAGTTTAAATGTGAGGTCTTCAGAAGTGTCTTCTTACCTCCATTTCTACGGTAAAGAGTAAACGGTTCTCAGTACCCAAGGGCAGGCACTAGGTGCCTTTCTCTTCTCTCTCTCTCTCTCTTTCTCTCTCTCGTCACCGCTATTTAGACACATGATCCCTCAGATCATTTGGACTGGAAAACAGCCTCCTTTAAAAAACACTGCACGGTAAATGAAACCAGCTAAACCTCCTCCCCCTCAACTGATCACAGGGCCCAGATCCTCCAACCTGGCTCCCTGGAGAAGGACGGAGTTAGAAGCTGTGGTTACGTGTATGAATTTGTCACACAGCTCACTCTGCCTCAAGCCACCACTCAGGGCTTCCCTGCCCTCACTTCTCCAACCCTCATGAGTAGGTGATGCCAGCCCCATTCTACAAAGGGAGAAATCTCAGTCTTAGAATATTCAAATGGCTGCTTCAAGCCACAGAGTGTCACTGAGTGGCCAACTCTGAGCTGTCTAGTTAGGAGGAGAAACAGGCATGAGCTAATTCAGAAGTAATGGTCATTTATTTCCAATAATTGCCAAGTCCTGCCTACTACAGTTTCCTTAGTAGTAGCTGGGAAAAAGCAATTCCTGATTTACTGTCAGAAGGCTTCCTACTTTGCCGATGGCTTTAGGAAAGTCTCCTTAATGTCACCGCAGCACCCTTTCTCTTTTCTGCCCCTGTGGGAAGCATTTTGGAAGATGGCCTTGTATATGCCACGTGACCCACTGCTTTGAGAGCATTATTCTGTAGTACGGTGCTTGTCAAACATTAGCTGCATCAGAATTACCAGATGCCATGTTAAGATACAGGTTGCCAGGCCCCACCCACTGACTGATTCAGTGGGCCTGAGAATTTCTAGCTAATTCCTAGAGGCTGCTGCTGCTGGTGGGGGGCGGGGGTGTCACACTTTGAGATCCAATGACTTCTACTGTGCATGTTTACACATGCATATGCGTATGCACTCACAAGCACACACACCCCTCTGTACTGTAGGTCCTGAGCAGGGCCAGGGCTGCTGTGAAGGAGCCACTCACATGACCCTGACAGGGAACAGCTTCTGGCTTGCCTCACCTTAGTGCTGGCCCTGAGAATAGGAAGTCATCAAGTCATCGTCACTCCTCAAACCACCCCCAGCCCTCTGTCAGGATGGGGGCCTCTGGGTCAGTGGGCATGCCGCAACCTGTGAACACAGCTGCCTCTCAGACCCACAGGAAATGCCTGCTGCTGGGCTGGCACTTCTGCCCTAGCATGGCAGTTGAACAGTCCTCCTTCAGGGAAAACAGGAAGATGCTTACAGGAAAAAGTGATTACAGTTTAATAGTATAATGAAGGCACTGTGGCTTTGCTTTTTGCTTTCTTTCTAACAGCCACTGCTCTCTGGCTCAGGAGTGGGAGTACTGGCTTGGCTGGGGAAGTTAATTCATTCTCCACTGAGCAACCCAGGGTGGAGCGGGCAGGTTAGGCTTCAGTCGTTACAGATCTGACTTTTCAAAGGCCAGAACTTGGATCTGACAGTCCCTCCGGACCCCAGGGCAGTGGGTAGGTGTGTGCTTGTTGCTATGGTTGCATGCTGAAAAGCCATCACCAAGGATTTCTCTTATAAACCTCTTTCTAGGTTGGTAAATTAAAGATAATAAAATTATCCCAGGCTGAAGTTTGGCAAACTATTTACAAGCCGCTCTACAAATTTACTTTATCTTGCTGCAGAGACCCTTTGAAACTGGTTCCATCACCCTCCACTTCTTGGATCCACCACAGAAAATTGTGGGTTTCAGAGACTTTTGCCCACAAGTACTTGGAACACAAATGACACTTTTTATATGTTCTTGCTCAGTAGGTTAATTTACAGTACAGAAAAATGCTAAATCCCCATGCAGGGAGTCATGTTGGAAAACAATGTACAAATTAGAATTTCATAACAGGAAGATCAAATCTGGGGGTAGCTGGAAAAGTCACCTTGTCTCTCAATATCTCCTCTGCTGCCCAAAATTCTATTTGAGGTTCACTTCTCAATATTAGGTCCCTAAGCATTTTTGATTACAGTTCCAGTGTCCCTAATTCACAACCATTTTGAAATATGCTGTATCTTTGCTGGGCACAGGATTAGATAAATTTTGACCTAGTAGTGTGTTGGCTTGAGTTGTAGACCACACAGGGGCTCCCCCAGGGAAAGGTGGCTGCACCAGAGCTGGTGACCAAGCACTGCAGCCCAGTTTTATCTATCTAGTTTTGCCAAAGGTTGCCCTGCTTTCTTGATTTTTTCCCATGCTTGTTGTAGAATATTTTTTATTTTCCTGATGTCATGGGAAGTGGAATTATGTCAGATTCAAATTTTAACTCATTTCTAAATCTTAGAGTTGAATTAAATTCAGGAAAGAAGGGATCTAATTTATCCTATAAGAACCATCTTTAGTCATTCATTTATCCTATAAAAAATCATCTTTCTTCATTCGCAGTTCAGAAAATCTTGGAACCCTTTTGAGCAGTGGTGTTTAACTGAATGGAAACTGTTTGTTCCATTTTCCTAATGCCAGCTGTGGGGACAGGACCCCTTCGTCTGAGGATTCTTGGAGACCATGTGGTTGGACTCATATAGGAATAATTATAATTTAAAAGAGACATTGAGTGGAGTTTGGCTTCACTTTCACCTGGGGACACTGTGGCTTAGTGCCTTTAACCTGCCTCTATGAGGAAGTCTTTGGAGGAACTTAGGAAGGAAGGAGGGGAGATAAAACTGAATCCAGACATTGCTCTTTAAACAGACATTTGGAGCACTAAGCCACCTGGGAGAGGAAAGCAGCTGTGAAGACGTGTCAGGTTAAGAGGAGGTAAAAGGGGAAAATGAAAGCACCTGTTATAGGGAAGCCCTACATTGCTTTTCCACAGTAGGGGTCAGGGTTTGAGAAATTGCCTAATACAGGAAAAGTCTGGATGGTTTTTGTTCCTTGCAGCAAGTGATACATCTGAGGCAGGCAGGCTTCAGGGCTGGCATTACCAAGGGGTGGGTGGGGGCGCAGCGGAGTTACTGAGCTCACATTGTAAATGCATGCATGTCTCTTTCAGATATGCATCCCCCCATACTCATCCCTTCTCTTTTAAGGACACTCTTGGCTACTTGGCCATCTGTGTTTCGGTTCTGCACACAGTCATGTGCCAGTTATTATTAACAGTCATAAATCCTGCCTGGTGCTTCTTGATGCCCAGCTGGAGCCACAAGTCTGGACTGGATCCCAAGAGGACTTCCTGGGAGAGAAGGGCTCATCCTCTCCTTCCTGTAGATGACCACTCCTGTCCTGCCTTTGTGGAGTCATTCAGCATCCCAACCTCACATGACCAAGTTCACAGGCGATTCTTGTTTTTGTAGGCTGCTTGGTCTTGCATTGTCTGTGCTGGGTGTTTGGTTGGAGCTTCCTCAGCAGAAGTGCAAGCCTGGCACATTCCTTGGATGCCTTGGGGACGATGGTCAACCCAGGGATTTGGCCAAGTTATCCCTGCAATATCACGTGTCATTCCCTGGTGCTGGCCTGGCTATTACTGCTGCCTGGGTGAGCATGACTGTGGTGTGCTGTGCCTGGGGAGAGCCTTGCTTCTCCCTGGCTCTGTTTGGGAGCCCAGACCCTAAAGCTAGGCCTTGAGGGTCATCCACAGACTACGTAAGGGCAGCCCAAGGGCATGGCCTCATCTCCTTGGCTCTCCACCAGTTCTTTCCTCCAGCACTGCTCCCCCTCTGCAAACCTTGTGTCTCCACTGGGACCTGGACTCTGGAGCTAGCTTTGCTATGTTAGAAATTCTTCATCAGAGAGCTAATTATATTCTAGACATGTAGAAGAACTCATATTCCAAAGATGCAGAGCTCTGGGTCTACCAAACCCACAAAATACTACATTTTATGCCATACTGTGTTGCATTTATTTACTCTTTCAATTATGTAGGGATCTTACCTGCCTACAATCTTTAGCATATAGAAAAGGGCACGGCACAAAGTAGCGGCTCACTAAATATTTATTGAATGAGTGTATTTGTTGAATGAATGAATTGTGTGTTAGATCATGAGACTCCTCGTGCATTTTCCTTCATGCTCCTGTTCATTCTGCCCCTGCAAAGGTAGCTCCTTATCATGAGCAACAGCTTAAGCCTAGGGCTTAATACAAACTCTGTGGCCAGACAGTGTGGATTAGAACCCAGGCTCTACCTTTTCAAGCTACGTGGACTTGGGCAAGTTATTTATCCTGTGTTTCAGTTTCCTTGGCTATAAAATGAGGATAATAAAAGTACCTATCTCATAAGATTGTTGTGAAAATTATACACAATAATATATTTAACACATGGTGAGCACATTCTGCATAGAACCTGATACTGATATTATTCTTACTTTTAGTACCACTAGATTTTTATTTTATCAGCATTATAAACATTGTAAATAAACATTAGTTCTTCCAATTTAGACAGCCTTCCAACACAGCTTCTAGGGAGCTAAGGAGAGCATAATTTTCGTTTGTTATGGTTTTGCTATTTGCTCTTTATTCCAACCAGAGAAAGGACCTTCACCTTCTTTTTCTCATCATTTGACTCTAGCATAAGCAGCAGTGAGCATTGTCTCACTCTTCTGTGGATGTAAATAAGACTGAGTTTCACACTTAGCATATAGTCGTTCCCAGTGGAGCACACTTTTTTCTTTATTGGGTTTTGCCAGGAGTGCTTTGTTTCCTGCTTCATCCCTCTCCCAACCCAGCCTGCTGTGTCCCACTTCTCTGTCTGCTCAGTATCAGCTGGCTCCGTTATTGGGGTATTGGTGTCTTTCTGTGAGACCCCCAGCCAAACTGATCTCTTATCCCTTAAATTCTTGGGCAGGTCCCTAATCCTTGGCCTCCTTGTCAACCAATTCGGATCCTTAAGTTCCCTGGCCTGAGTTCTGCACTTCAGACTTAACCTGCCTGGGTTGCTGGTATCGGCCTGCACCCCACCCTCTTGGCTGACTTCTCTGTGTGTAGACTCTGTCTGGCGTACCTCCCTTTATTAAAGGCTACGCCTGGTCTGGGTTTCTCCCTACTCACCTTGGACTTGCTGAATGGGAAGTTGCTACCCAGCTTCCAGCCTGAGCCCCAGTAGGACACCTGAAGATTTTAGGACATTTTCCTTCTACTAGTTGCATAAGTCAACCAAGGTCACAATATGTTGGGAGGAAAAAATAATTTCTTGTCATAGGACTTTATGCTTTTGTTGCCATCTTCGTACTTTCAGTGTTTTGTGACTTGGGGTTACTCTGTTTTGTGACTTGCATCTTGGGATACGGTATTCTTACAAAGTACTGGTTCTTAAAATAGCAGAACTTCTTTTGGTAGGTCTCCCCAGCAGCAGTCCCACTTCTCTTTCTAAATAAACAAATGATATTTGGTTTGTCTTACAAAGTGAAATCGTATATGTTAATAGACATCATGAATATCTCAGTGAGTAGAGCCAGCAGGCAGTGGAACTTGTCCTGGGCAGCCTTGCTGGTCATCCGCAAGTTTCACATCTGACAACTACCCCAATATTCTCTCTCAGTTTTTTAATGTTTCTCTTAATCAACTAAATCATATAAATGTATTTATGCATTCACTTCTGTATTCTTGGAGTATTTAATTACATATTCAGCTATCTCCCTGGCTATCTATCTTAGGAAGAAGATAGTGCTTAATACAGAAGAATAGATTGCTAGTAATAAGTGAGGAAGTTATTTAGAAGTAAGGAACTTTTACAGTATATCAAAAGTTTCTGTCACATGAACAACCCCGTTTCATCTATGCAGTAGTTCCCAAAAGGTTCTTTAAAAATAGTGATGTCCAGCTCCTACCCCAAGAGATTGTGATTTATTAGACCAGAAAAAGGCCAGACTTGGCACTATTTAAAAAATAAACACGCTAATGAATGAACATACTCCCTAGGTGTATTCACTAGGCGAATCACTCCCTAGGTGATTCTAATGTGTGTCCATAGTTGCTGGCCCCTCCAGATCTAAGAAAGAAGAAATGCCCTCCTGTTAAGAATCCTTTGACGATTAGCAGTTGCCCACAGGATAGAGTGCAAACTACCCAGCTTGGCATTCAAGGTCCTTCATGATTTGTCTCAAGCTGGATTTCTGCACTTCTCTTCCATTAATTCCTAATGTGCTGATCACTTAACATACCCTTTACCTTCTCGCCTCTTATTCTGTGTGCACTGTCTCTACACCTATGTAATCCTGATTTTTTTATTCCCTTGTCCCATCCTGGCCTATTTAAATCCTGTCCATGCTTTAAGATCTGGCACTTTCTTAAACCATTCCATGACTTTCCCTGGTAAAATGAACCTCTCCCCCCCCACCCCCACCCCATAGCTTTTACTTTTCACTCTATGAATCTTATTAGCATCTCCCTTTCAGAGTCTCCATCCCATCACCTCCTCAGACTATTACATCTTTCACATCACATCAGGGATCACATCCCTTCTACAACACCTGACAAACAGAACATGGTGTAAGCAAACCTTTTGAATTTAATCAATCTCTAAAGCCCTTGATGAGATTGATTGTTAAAAAAACTTTGACATTTTTTCCTCTATTAAAAAAGTTGTGTTTAATAATCCTTCCTACAATAAGACTTCAAAGACTTTATCTGCTTATGTTGTAATGTCCAAATAGAACAGTGAAGCAGTGTCATAGCTGACCTTGCTGATACATGGCCTATTTCATCCCTGACATGCCAGTGGGAAAATAGCTTTTGGATTATTTACCCATCACACTGTCTGAGTCTCTTGATCTTCTGCCATCACAAACAATCACAATGCAACCTTGAGGGTGGTGCTGCTGGAGCTGAAAGTATTTTTTGGCAAAAGATGATCAGACTTTGAACTAGCTATTGAGAGTGAGTGTTTATAAGGCACTCAGGTGTGAGCTAGCAATAGTTTTAACCTTGATGGTTAAAAGTAGGTAAAGATATTGCCTGCTCTGGGAAGAAGTTTTTGCATACAGATATAACAGATGGAGAAACTAAAGGATCAAGTTTGTGATTCAGTGAGATCTTCCAGAATATTTGCTTTCTCTACTTTGTGAGAAATTTGTGTGTGTTTTGGGGGATTCTAAGGCTAAAATTAAGATAATGAAATAAGAGAAGAGGTGTGCTACTCTAACTTCATAGCATCATGAATAAATCACATGTCTTATAGAAAAAGCCACTAAAGACTTATTCATGCTAAGAACAAGCACTCAAGTGCCTACTGTCCATCAGGCACGACGTCACTGGCTGGAGGGGATACACATGAGTTCCCAGTTTATGGAATACATAGCGCTGATCCCTGCCCTTGGTAGAAGCCACAGACCAATCTAGAAGACAAAAATCTATAGTTAGGTAGAGTAAACAGAGTTGTGTATTAGAGGGGTTTTCATTGCAAAGAGCATATATGTGGGCTATTTAGATCAAACAGAAAAGGAGTTTATTGGAAGTATATCAGCTCTCAGAATCAGCAGGAAGTTGAGAGAGCTATATCTGGGCAAGAATAATCAAGAAATGCAAGGAGTAGACAAGATCCTTCTGGAAGAAGCATTATGTGACTTTGCCACTATTTGTTACTCCACTGCTGGACCTGCCTGTTCAGGAGGTAAGATTGGTCATGGGAGGCTAGTTAGGGGGTTTCCCAGGGGCCTAAGTGAGAAATGAGTGTCTGAGTTCAGGCAGGGGTAATAAGGATAAAAGGGAAGGGTAAATAAAGCACCGCAAAGGGGATTAAATCAACAGGGCATGAGGATTGACGGGTGGGAGTGACAAGTCAGAGGAGTGACTCTGGGATTTCTGTTTGGACAGCTGTTTGGTGGATAGGGCCAATAGTTGAGAGGATTCCAAGAGGAACTTCAGGTTGAGGGTAGAAAAAGGTCTTATCAATCCTGAGGTGCCCAGGAAACATCTGAGTGGAGGTTTTCAGCATGTCTTTGGTGTAAGACTCTGAAGATCAGGTGTAGTCCGGGGAGGACTGTGGCCATGGGAAACTCCAGCATAAAGACTGTGGAGCAGAGATGATATCACCCAAGGGGAATGTATGAAGCAATAACAGCAGGAGCCTGAGAATGAAGCCTTAAACTCACAGTCAAGGATTCAGCTTGGGGAGGGAGAGGGGGCATAAAGAGACAGAAGGAATCAGGCATGTGTGAAGAGAATTAGGACAGTGAAGGGTTGTAGAAGCCACAGGTGTTAGGAGTTTTGAGAGCTGCTTATGATCACCGGGGTCCTGGGCATTAGATAGGGTGGGCGCAGTGGACTTGGCCATTGGAGGGCTTTGGTGCCTGAAAGAGCATAGTTTCAGTAGAGTGATGAGGGGAGAACCAGGCTGCCCTGGGTGGAAGAATGAGAGTGGGAAACGTAGAAGACTGATTGAGATCTCTCACTAAGTGTTTGGAGGCGAGAAGAAAGAGGGTCAAACATACCTACAAAGAAACTTGAGATAAAAGTTTTTTGGTTTTGTCATGTGTTTTGTTTTAAGAAGGGGAGACTTTAACATGCTTATGCAATGAGGGAAAGGGACCAGCAAAGAAACAGGATTCAAAAATCCCAGGGAAGAGATTAGCTATGGATTAGACACAATTTCCACTTTGAAAATTCAGAAACCCCCAAGACATAGGAATTTCTATTCCCCATGGAACCCTAGAGCCCTCCCCTGATTGGTTAAGGGCACTGGAATATGCACTTCGAAATTTGTGTAATTGTATCTCTCCTATAAATGCAGAGCAGATAGGAGGTGGGGCTGAATCTGCAGTAATTACGATGTGTCCTGGAATTCACCCGTTAAAAACACAAACAGACCTACAGGAGAATGTTTTCGGGCTAAGAGAATTGTAATGCATTGCATATTCTATTTCTTTCATAGAAGTAGCTCCCAGGGAGAGGTGTGAAGGGAATGTTAGTGGAATAGTCACAAAATAGCTTCCTAGGCAGCCAGCATCTGTGATCTACAGCATTAAACAGCAGTGGCCCAGCACACATCTTGTCATTATCTCTAGCCTTCACAACAGTCTTGAAGGTCATCATTATCAACGTCACATAGCTGAGAAGTATATGGCACAGAGGGAGTAGGTGGCACTCAGGTAGAGAGCAGGAGGATGGGCATATCAACCCAAGCCCACCTGGCTCTGTTCCTCCAGCGGCCAGCACCAAGGAAGCCAGACTTGCAAAGTTCATTCTTCTCTAGACAAAGTGGGAAGACTCTGCCCACATCATCAATCTTGATGAAGTCCCAACGTTAGAACTCCTTCCCTGAGTTCCAGACCCCCGGTACAACTAGTGTGTCATCCATGTATTGGCAAGCCTTCGGCCTTCGGAAACCATCAAGCAGTCTGGGAAATGTAATTTTTACTTATTTTTTCCACAACAGATTATAGTTTATTCCTGGAATCATTTGAAGGATTCTCTTCTCAGTCCTCAGCATAATCTTGGAAGAGAATTTTAGGAAAAATTACAGCTTGACCTAAAATACTTTGGCACTCTTCAGGAGTATCCCTAAACTCCAAATTCATCTATTCCTACTGTGAAATAATTAAGAGTACACAGATAAATGTGTTTTTGCAAGTTGGTTGCCCTTCTAGATAAGCATTTTGATCCTTACTCATTCTATTACTCTTAACAGAATGGCAATGTTTCTATACAGCGACAAGATACAACTTAGCTAGATACACTGAGAAATTTCCATTCCTTATTTGAAAAACATTTGCCTCACTGCCAAGGAGAGCTGAAGTGTTATTTAGGGCTATGCTTATAATGAAGATGACTTTAATATGCTTTCACTTCCCTGAGAAGCTGCCTCCTTTGCTCACCAATATTTTATGATGAAGACCATCTTGTCTGCAACTATAACTTAGGAAGTTCTCTTTTTAAGCATCTATAGATTTCTTCTGTTTATGTGACTTTATTAAAAATGGATAACTGGGTAGGTTGTTGGGGAATTTTCTTTTAAAATGTGTTTTCATCCTGCACTAGTCAACTTTAAAGTGTAAGCTGTATGGATAAAGAAACCCTTTGGTTTTCCATTACAAATCCTGAAAGTCAGTGATGCATGTCTGAAATTGCACTGTTGGGCCTGAAAACTTTTTTCATCTTTCACAGATTCTGAAAGAAAATTAGTACCTTTCTTTCTTTTAAGAATCAATAGTAAATATTAGTTCCCTTAGCACTTACATTTGATACAAAGGAAAAAACGGGGGGAAAAAGCTGATATGCTCCCAGTTATATATTAGCGATTCAGATTTTTATCTTTGTTGTCAACATAAAATACTTAACAAACTTCTATGCTTGGTCCTGTACTGAATATTGTATAATACAAGAGAAGCGATAATATATCTAAAGAAGCATTGTCTCGGCATGAGGCACAACTCATCTACAATCCCAGTTTTTAGATGATCCCCATTTAAAGAACCTGTCTGTAAATACCAATGATGTCTTAATTTTTCTTGTGTTCAAGTTTGATCCACGTGGCCCTCTTGCCTGCCAAGTATGCTAGTAAGTAACCTTTGAGAAAGGGTGTGGGTGACATCTGAAAGTAGACAGCTCAGTTGCTAAGAAAGTTTCTCAACTCCTCGGAGTATTTCTTAAGCCTCTTATCTCTCCACAAACTCAGCTCCTCACAGTAAAAATAGCTGAAAGACGAAAAGGGTACAAAATGGTTTATATTTTTAATTAACCCCTTTCATTTGTCATTTGTGGTTATTAGGAACCCATTCATACTATGTTCCTGTCATAAAATGTTTGGACACATTTATGAGTGATGTCTTGCTGGGCACAATATTAGCCCAGTAGTCTAAGAATTCTTAGAAAATTAATGGGTCTTGGAAAAATAGATAATAGATACCATCATTCTATCCAAATGTGCAGTGAATCACAGTTATGCACAAAAAGTGCTGGGTTTTAGACTCAACTGATTTAAGGACTTTCCCGTGGAGATGGTGACAAATGAAAAAGTCTGGAGAGTGAACAGCAGGGATTCAGAGTTTCAATCTCCTCCCAATCTCCTTTTACTCTTATCACCAGCCCCCAGTTGTGCTGTAGAATGGCTGGTCATCAACGTGCCCTCAGTAGGAGTTGAGAATGAAGCCTGGCTTCTTTTATTTCAGTATCTTGAAAGTGGATATATATGAGGTTTGAAGATTAAGTTCATTAATTCATCCTAGAAAAAGTGCTACATATGTTATGGTGGAACATGGGCCCTTCAAGGTATTCCCCTTGAGAAGACATGCACTGATGCCACTGTCTCGTTCACCCTTCAAAGCAATTCCAGAACTTTTGTTCTGGAATGACCTTCAGAACTGTCATCATACAAGGTTGGACAATTAAGTTCATGAACTCATCCTAGAAAAAGTACTACATACTTTACTGCTGCATATCACTATAGTCACCTTCAACATACTCATCTTGGCCATCTGGTGACCTTAATATGGTCTGTAGCACTTTTTCTAGGATGAGCTTGTGAACTTAATTGTCCAACCTCATAGATGATTGGTTTTTATGTTTATTCTTAGATCTTATTTCAGTCAGAGCTAAAACAAGTTCAGAGACCAAAGTGTCATTGGCAAACATTAATTGAGCACTGAGTGAACATGTTGACATTGAACTGGAAGATTCAACAGGAAAACAAATAATGACATTATTTTATTGAGTATTTATTGGGTAATTATTATTTGCCAAATACTATGCTAACTGCCTTATGTCTGTTATCTTAATTGAAGTCTTTTCTTTTTTTATGTTACAGTCTTTTAAAATTTTTCAAATTAATATGAGAC
Organism: Loris lydekkerianus; assembly: GCA_963574355.1. NCBI lineage: Eukaryota > Metazoa > Chordata > Mammalia > Primates > Lorisidae > Loris > Loris lydekkerianus. The sequence goes on along the minus strand of CAUYPK010149086.1, from coordinate 11,015 downwards.
TATACATTTTTTACATGGTTTTCACTTCTAAGGTCAAGTTCAACTTGTAGTTAAGCCCTCCACCCAGGAAGTGTGCTGAACACCCTCACATTGTGCACATTAGATGAGATCCCACCAACTGCCCTCCCTCTTCCCCCTTCCCTTCCTTTTACTAGCCTCTATTCGTGTTTTATCATTCATGTGGGTGTGTAGTTGTTTATATATTGGTTTCATATTAGTATTGAATATACCGGATTTTTTTTTTATCCATTCTTGAGATACTTTACTAGAATGTGTTTCAACTCCTTCTAGGTAAACATAAAAGATGTGAAATCTTCATCTTTTCTTATGGCTGGATAGTAATAATCGTAGTACAGTATAGCTAACCCTTAAGAGTGATTTGTCTTGTGTACATGTTATTCTAAGTGTTTTGTAATATTAACTAACGTAAGCCTCCCAGGAGCCCAGTGAGGCTGGGTCCTATTTTTATTCCCATATCAGGGTTGAGGAAAGTGAGGCATATAGAAACCTGAAGAGGGTTGATATTCTAGGTAGCAGGGCTATATTTTATAACAGGTTTTCTGGCTCCAGCTTGTGAATATAGTAATTATAATATTCTTCTTAATTCACTACACTTTGAGGCAAGAAACTTTTCGACTTGAGTTCTAATGTGAGTGACTAAGGACCATGTAAAAGCATTCTTCTTCTAGATTCTCCCATGGATGGGGAAGTGAATTCTAACTTGAGGAAATTTTAAATCAATCTTTCCCTTTAGAAATGGCACAGGGCCCTGGGACAACAGAAGAATTTTCTGCTTGGTTCCAAGTTCTAAATGGGATTAACTGAAGAACTCCTGTGAGAGTCTCACACTCAAAGGGTCCCCACGACTGGCCTGCATTCTCTGGACAAACTCCAATAGGACTGTGTTCCTTGATAATCTTGACAGTCTTGTTTTGAAAATGAGTCAAGTATCCCTAGTCAAAGAAAAATAAAAATTGTAATATTTTTCTGCTTGGATTATACAAAAAGACACTTGAACTCAAATGAATAGAGGTGTAAGCAGGAAAACATATATGAGCCTTAGAACAACAAATGTCCTTCAACCTTGGATATGGGCAGAGGACAGAGATCAGTTTTTCTGTCTTTTTGTTCTTTAGTGGGCAATGTCTTTTGACATGGGATATAAACATGGATCTCTCATTTAATGCTCACAATGACCCAAGGAGGAAGGCACTCTTTATGGATGAAGAGGATGGGGTTTAGATAGATTGTTTTGACATTTCCAAAGTTCACTCCATGGGATATGTCATGTATTATAGGAAGTGACAGGATCCTGAGGGCCAGTGGTCTATTACTCCTTCCTGTTAAGCTCATCTCATCAGATCCTTTCCCCTCCCTCTTCTTCCCCTTGGCTCTTGGTCCTTTAGGAATTGTTCTTCCAAGCCTAGAGCAAGTTCCTTCCTCATTCATTTAGTTAATCTAGTGCCATTATCACAAAACTTCACTTTCCACTTCCCAAAGCCAGTTTCAATCTCAGACAAGCACAGAGAAAGCCTATGCCACTACACTCAGTTTTCTTTGGTCTTAATCCTTGAAGAATAGATTTCTTCATCATTCTTCTAGAGACCCTGTGATAGCTGATGGCTCTGTTAGCATCTGCTAGAAGCCAGGGGCCAAGACCAAAGGTTATGTTCTTATGAAGTCTGCACTGCCAAACCCAGATACAGAGTCCCTTCACCCATGAATGATATATGTGAAGGTGTGCAATTGTGTCACTTCCTAAGTATTCCCAGAACCCTTTCCTAGACTGTCACTGGGTATCTTTTTCTCATCATTCAAGCCTAGACTGAAATGTCACCTCCTCCCCTGAACACCCCAGCTCAAGACCGACCTTCCTTACCATTATTATCATATCACCTGATTTTATTTCTCTCTCTAGCACCTTAGCTCTCTGATACTTTTCTTGTGGATTCAATTATTTGTTTACTGTCTCTCAACCCTATTAAACTCTAAGCTTTGTGAGAACAAAGAACCGCTCTCACTTATATCACCACACAGACTCCTATGCCTCACACAGTGCCTGGCATGGAAGAGGCACTCAGTAGATATCTGACAAATGGATGAGTGAATTTCAGCCCCTGTGGGAGGCAGCCTTAGCAATCTACCAAGGCCCACGTGTTGTCAGGATTAGTTAAATGAAAAGAAATACCAGAGGAGCTTAAACATCATGGAGATTTTCTGCCTTAGTGATATGTTTCCCTCAGGAATGTATCTAGGCAGAAGAAATGTGCAGAAAGATGAATTTTTTAGTTGTGTTTTAGTCCTGCCATCGTGGTGCCACCAGCTCTTTCTGTCTGCGGTTTTAAGTGAGTGTTCTGCTGGGGGAGCAGATTTATTTCCCAGAAATAAGACAGTATTTTCTTCTTTTGACAAATCTGAGAAGTAATTCCTGCACCAAAGAAAAGATATATAACATGTAGAACCTAAATTCTAAGACATTTCCCAGCCATGAAGTGTCTTGAATAAGGACTCTGTGTGTGTGTGTGCATGCGTGTGCGTGTGTGTGTGTGTACGCACAGAAGATAAATCCTTAGCTAGTCCATGGTTTCAGAGTGATTTTTCAGAAAAATAGATAGGTCCTCCTAGTTCCAAGTATGTATGAATTATTCAAACAATTCTTAGTGTTTTTTGATGGGGGGGGGCAGAGTCTCACTTTGTCACTCTTGGTAGAATGCTATGGTGTCACAGCTCACAGCAACCTCAAACTCTTAGGCTTAAGCAATTCTCTTGCCTCAGACTCCCAAGTAGCTGGAACTACAGGCACCTGCCACAACACCTGGCTATTTTTAGAGACAGGGTCTAGCTCTGGCTCAGGTTGGTCTCAAACTTGTGACCTCAGGCAATCCACCAGCCTTGGCCTCCCAGAGTGCTGGACTTACCACCGCTGCCCCACAAACAATTGACTTAATTCTCTTCCCCTCCTATAAACCAAATTGATATCTGGAATCCAGGTGATGAAACTCCAGGTCATATGGAAAACACTCCATTATCACAGATTCTTCTTTTATGATTCTGAATGACAGAGCTCAGTGTGGCGCTCTGGAAGCGGTTTGAAAAGGAATTTGCAATTACTGGAGGCAAGTTCCTGGCCCGTTTCTCCTGCATCGTTATGCAAATGCACACAGTGTGTTGCATTTCCATATACTGGGAAGCCCTGGGAACCAGTGTCATAGCCCTGGAGTTATGAGCTATTCCCTCCGCCCCTTGAAATAGAACCACAACTCCTAATTACGGCCATCTATCATGGACCCTGCATGCTTTGTGCACTTTCCCTTGTTTCACGTTACAACCGGGCTCTGAGGTGGGTGACAGTCCCTCTGGGTCACAGAAGAGAAGTCTCTGGTGGTCCAGTGGTCTGTTTAAAGTCACACAGCTGGAAGTGGCAGGACTGGAGGAGGAAGGCTTGTCCTGGTATCTGTCCTGCCTTGTCACTCCTGAAGCCCTCTCATGATTTTTGAACCTCAGTTAGAGTACTTACCCCTCCTTCATTTTACTGGACTTCTTTAAGAACATCCCTTTTCCCTCTTATTAAGCTATGATTCTAGAAGTTGACGCTGTGTCTCTCTTCCTTCTCTTAGTTTCCTGTGGGCCTTAGCAAAACGCCCTGCATGTGATAAACCAGGGCCCAGACTAGTGTGGGGCAAGTCAAGTCCTTTGCTGTAGGTACAAAATTCAAGGTGGTGTCAAAAATCTCAATAATCAAGATAACTAACATTTTAATGCACTATTTTAAAAAATCAAAATTAATGCAAGAATTTTGTAATGAGCAAAATAACAAAATTCTAAATGAAGATACCACACTTGGCTTCCTTTGTCTCACCCTAGTCTCCGTCCTGTAAGAAACATTTAAAACATGTTGAATAATGTGGAATTGAAATAACATTCTTCTTCTTAAAGTATCTTAAGAGTGGAAAAATAAATATCCAATGTCCTCCATCCTAATATGAAATTAATATATAAACAATTACATGCTCATGAGAACAATAAGACACCAATACAGTCCAGTTCGGGGGTAGAGGGAAGGGGTTGACATTTGGCAGAAGGAAGGAGGGCATGAGGTGGGATCTCACCTACTGTGCAGATTGTGAGGGTGTATAACACGCCCCCTGGGTGAGGGGCTCTTCTACAAATGGAACTTTGCCCTAGAAGTGAGACCAATGTAACCTAAAATTTTGTACCCTCATATTAATTTGAAAGAATAAAAAAAAAAAAAAACTAAATAAATAAATAACTCAAAAAAATAAATAAAACTTGTTGAATGAATAGATTGTAGAATTGGTGTTTGCCTCATGGGAGCTAAATGTATGGCTAATTATCTGGGGAAATGTTACCATTCAGAACTCATTGGTGAGTCAGGCAGACTAAAGCCCTTGACCTTCCCTGCTGTAGGTCTGTTCACTGAGATGTTGATTCAGCTGTAGTGGTCTCTCCCAAGCCTGAAAGAACTGCCAGAGTCCAGCTTCCCTACCAACCTTGGCAATGGTCTGTCCAATGGGGGTAGTTTTCATAGAAGTTTTACTCTAAATAAAAAACTGTTACTGATTGTCTTGGCATTTAAAATTTTTATTGTTGCTTTTTTTTATTTTGCTATTTTCCTCCTTTTCTGCTGTTTTTATTTCGAGATCAGAGTAGTTATTTTGGCAGGACCGTGATATATATACGTGTGTGTGTGTGTGTATCTATGTGTGTGTATATACACATATACACATATACACATATACACACACATAAATGTATCTATCCATGCCTCTCCCACCATCCCTACCCCTCCCTCAGGGCTAGACAGGCAATAATAAATATTTGTGAGCTTGTTAATTGAAGGATTGTAGGAGGTGGACCATAGGAAAAAGAATAGTTTAATTTTGAGCATATTAAATTTATGTCCAAAGTCAGCATCATGCTTTATAGCCAACGAAAAGCTTTATACCAAACAAAAACATCAGCGGGTCTAATTTGCTTTTATTATGTTAAGCTTGTTTTTCCATGCTGGTTTCATTGTTTGTATTTGGAACACTACTTAACCAACTGAGGGAATCTGCAAGTGGAATGTAGTTGCATTGTTTGTTCACAATAATATTTAATAAAACAAAAACAGGCTCAATTGCAGAACAAATCAGACTTTTGTCTCTCACTAACAACATGTCTTCTCAAAGTCCACAGAATTAAAATGTAAAATCAAGCTTCAAATCCACAAGCTGTCAGACCAATGAAGAGCTGAAAGTTAGGGAACAGGGGAGCCCTGTGTGCTGTAGCAAGCAGGGCTTGGGCAGGAGAGTCTTTTTTTCTTTCCCATAGGTCTTCCCTTCCCTTCCCTCCCTTCCTCTCATTTCCTTTTTTTTAGACAGAGTCTCACTCTGTTGTCCAGGCTAGAGTGCCATAGCCTCAGCCTAGCTCATAGCAAGCTTAAACTCTTGGGTCCAAGCAATCTTCTTGCCTCAGCCTCCTGAGTAGCTGGGACTACAGGTGTCTGCCACCATGCCCAGCTAATTGCCCTATTTTTAGTAGAAAAGGGGTCTCACTTTTGCTCAGGATGGTCTTGAACTCCTGAGCTCAAGTAATCTTCTGGCCTCAGCCTCCCAGAGTGGTAGGATTACAGGCGTGAGCCCCCATGCCCTTCCTAGGTGGGACTTACTTAACTGGAGGACAGGGGTTATAGCTCTGGACCAAATCTGTTGAAAAGAAGGAGTAATTTATATTGGAACAAATCTTTCTGCTGCTTAGCTATAATCTCCTTGCATAGGCACAGTCTAGAAAATTCAGCCCTTTCAGCAAAATAAGATTCTTTGTTCATTCAACAACTATGTACTGAGGGTCTCCAAATGCCTTGTGGTGGGATTCAACAATGAACAAAATAACAGTTCATCTCGTGTGAAACATGTGTTCTGGTGGATAAAGCTTAAGATAAATGACTGGACAAGCCACGGTATTATGTGGTGGGTGATAAGGGTTTCATGGAGAAATAGCACAGAGGGGCTATTTGGGCTCAGGTGGGCAGGAAAAGAATCTCCAGAGAGAAAAACCCTTGACCAGAGGCCTGAATGAGAGTGGGAATGAGCATGGCATATGGTGTGTTTGGGGACCAGCAAGGTGGTCAGTATGGCCACAGCCCAGGGAGAACTGACAAGTAGTCACACAGGTACTGGGTGCCAGACTGGGATGGTCTAGTGACAGCCATGGGAAAGAATTCACTTTTTATTCTGAGAAAAATTGGAAGCTTCAGGAGGGATTTGAGCAAGTAGCGAACTGATGTGATTTTTGTTGTGCAAAGATCCCTCTGACTTCTGGGTGGAGAAAGGATGATACTTTAGCTGCAGGAACCCAGAAGACATATCTCTGCCCTTGTGGAGCTTACAATTAATTGTGTGGCGGAAATTTGGCAGATGTCACATAAAGAAAGAGATGAAGTCAATTCAGGCACATCATGGCAAAATTGCAGAGCAGGATCAGAAAGCAAAGGGGATGGGACTGCCTGCAGCAGCTCATGGTTAGGAAAGCTCTAGAAAATGACACTGAGTTGAGAGCAGATGAGGAAGATGGGCCAACCAGCCACCACTGAGGGAGGGTGGGGAGCGTGACAGGTGCGTAGTCAACAGTGCAGAGCCCTGAGGGGGAGGGGTGAGCTGTGTGGGACACAAGGTCAGCCCCAGGGCCAGTGTGGCTGGAGCACAGTGCGGGAAGCAGGGCTGGACCTTGGAGAGATGTTTAGGTTGTAGTAAGAAGTTTGGATTTGAGTGAGATTGAAATGGGTTGCCAGCCACTGAAGGGATTTAAGTCTGACTTTTATTTCCAAAGGACCACCTCCTCTCCTTTGTAGAGACCCAATGTGGGGTGGAATAGAAGCAAGAAAAGCAGCCTTGGCAGTGTAGAGCTGGTTAGATGAGGGCAGGTTGGACTCTGGTAGAGGTTATGGAGATGAAGAGTGGACTTGCCTTATGTTTTGGAGGAAAACCAACAGGATTCAGTCATGCCTTGGATGAGGGAAGTAGAGAATCCAGAATGATTTTTACCTCGTTCGCTTGGGCAACAGGGTGGGTGGATGTACCCGTTAGGGAGACAGAGAGGAATGCGGGAAAGTAGATGGGGAGGGCCACAGTTGAAACAGGAAAATTTTAATTTGGGTATATTGTGTTTCAAGTGCCTGTTAAAGATTTAAATGCAAATGTTTCGTAGACAGTTTGACATGAGCGTCTGGAGTTCAGAGATGAGGTGTGAGGGGAAGACATAAAGTTGGGAATTAACAACCTGCAGGTAGCATTGGAAGCCCAGGGCTGGATGAAATCAGTTAGGGAGATGATGCAGCTAAGAGAAGAGGGTGTGGGACCAAGCCCTGGGGTACTCCAAGGTTTAGAGTATAGCCAAGGAGAGGATGCCAGCCAGGAGGTCTGTCTCTAGAAAACCCTGCCTGAAAAGGGTGACCAGATAGGAAGAAGGCAAGCTGGGACAGAGAGATGCCTTAAAAGCCACAATTAGAGAGTGTTGCCAGGGAAGGGGTCCAGCTGTTATTGCAGCTGACTGGTTGAGGACAAAGAAAACCACTGGATTTGGCAATGTGAAGACATTTGGTGATCTTGGGCAAGAGCAGTTTGAGTGGAACTGAGAATAGCAGTTTTGAGTAGCTTTCATTTGGCTGATGGAGCCAACTTTTATGACTCCTCCATGAAGACATTTGTGAATTTTTTTCTCTGGAGCTGTTGAGTAGACTGAAAATGGCTGCATTCTCTGGCATAGAATTAACACAGGTTTTTGGTACCCTCTGTTATCTCCAAAAGCAGTCCAGAGAGTCCAGTTTTGTTCTTTTCTGCCTATTCTTTTTGAAGTGTTTGAAATCATTGAATGGCCGGATGACCTGGGTGATCATGTGTATAATCCCTTTATGAGAAAACAGAAGCCTTGAAAGGTAGAATTATAGAGGCAGGCGAGAATGCAGGACTCTTTCAACTGCATCGTATTTAGGTTTTATGATCCATGTAACTCTTGCCTTCACCCCCAGAATGCACCAACCTAAATAAGATCAGCAGGGTGGTCCCTAGGGAGCTCAAATTAAAGGCATTTCACCTCCCAAGTTAATTCTGATCTGAATTAATTCTTATCTTTAAAACAGAATCAGCTCCATTGACTAGGTAATTATTTAAGCTACTACAGAAGTTGCTATATATGAAGGTGTAAAAAGTGGGAAAAAATGACTAGGTCATCAGAGTGGCTTAGTGCACACACATCACATGGGTGTTCTGGTCATCCCCTTGCCTGATTTAATGCTGTAAGTGGGATTACATTGCCTCCCTTCCATGAAGAGGTCGAGCCTCATGCAAAACTTGATTTCCATGGGGCCACTGATAGAAGGTATTGATTGTAACTGGTTGATGCAAAGAGCAAGGACACAGACATTGGCCTAAAAGTCGACAGTCTGGTTATGCTCATTTCAGTATTTTTTGTCTAGACTTTCATACAAGGTCTGGTTCTCTGACTCAGACTGCACGTATCTGTGGTACTCACAAAAAAGTGGATTTAAACTCTAGTTTAATACTGGCCTGAGGGCCAGTTGAGATTGGATGAGTCTTTGGGGGAGGGGGAGGGAAAGGTTGAAGTCAGTGTGACAAAGTACAGAACAAAGAGGGACACCAGGTCAAACCTGGTGCCAGAGATCAGGCAGAGAATGTGTCCTCCTGTAGAGCTGCCCCAAGAACAAGTTCCCCCAGCTGCGTGGGGGTGGGTGCCCTGTGTGCTCAGAACCCCGTTCTCTTTAGAAGAGGATATCAGCTCCAGAAAGCAGTATTTTTTATATCTAGTACAAAGCTTTAGTTTATAAACTGGCAAAAATGTCAAAGCTAAATGAATTTTGATGTAGAGCCACTGGGAGATCATTTCTCAAGTGCGTACCTCTGTTTTCTATTAGAATTATTTGTTCTTCCTTGTCTCCCCTCCCATAGACCAGAAACAGCAACAATATATACAAGGTGCCTGTCCTTTATTGGTGCCTCACCCAGTACGGGGCACATAGAAAATGCTTCAAAAATATTTATCAAGTAAATGAATAAAAGAAGAAAATATAAGAACATTCTTTACTTCTTTATTTCAGAACTAGTATTGGAATAGCCATCTTTTGAAAATAATGTTAATTTTTCTTATAACTTAGTGTCTTTCCATTCACCACTAGATCTTAAAAGAGATAACAAGGAAATGGTAATAGTATTATTAATGATTATCACTGGGGCCTGCTTTGTGCCACACACATGCTGGGTACTTTATTTATTTATAATCTGCCCCACAGATTATTAATCTGTAATTAAGTATTGTTACTATTCTTCTGATTTTATAGATAAGAAAATTGAAGCTTAAATAATATTCCTAAAGTAAATATTATACCTAAATTGGCTTCATTCCAAAGCCTGTGCTCTTTTCAAAGTGATTAAATGAAAAAATGGGATTTGACTGAACAAGATCTGTATTGATTTTTGCAGAATTACCAAGTAATACACATTTTAAAAAACAGAATTATGTGAAGGATAAATCAAATGTGCTTCTCATATCACTATTGAAGCCTTTTATTTATAAAAAATAATGCAGATATAACAATTTAAAAACGATATAATGATATATAAATTAAAATTGAAAGATTCCTTTCTTTCTCCCCAAGCCTCAATCCCATTCCTATAAGTAACCGCTAGAACCAATTTCTTGTGTAATATCTGAAATTATGTTTGCATTGAGAAGCAAAGAGAAGGTATATGTCTTCCCATGGGTGTGTATAATCCATCTTTTGGAAATAGTTTAAAAAAAAACAATTTTCTGTTTCCATCCATGCCAGGTGATTTCAGCCTCCTAAATAGCATTTTTTTTTTTTTTTCTGCATAACCCGTCTAAATTAAAGAACTGTAGAATAGAATATTGACACTAGAAGGCTCTCAGTTAACCTCTGGCCAACCAAAGAGCAAACTGAAGGGTAGGAGAGTCAAACGACTTGTGCAAGGTAACACAGTCAGTCCAGAGAGAGGCCAGCATCCAGTCACTGAGAAACCGAGTTCAGTACTTAGTCTATATAACCTCATGCCACAAAATAAAAGAAAATGAAATCAAGAGAATGTTGCTCTCCCCTAACTCAACAACATTCCAAGAGCTTAATTGCCATGTGAATTAATATTTGGGCAAAAACATAATCATGTTTCCATCTGTCTGAATGAAATATAATGAGAAGAATAAATCAATAAAACCTTCTCTGAAAATCACAGAGGAAACATACTGGAGAAATACCTAATAATGATTACAACCTACTTATCCTACAACCATGTGTAGAGGCTTTCCAAACCTTGAAGGCAAGTGAGAAATCTTATTGCTAAAAAATCATTTTTGTCTTTGAAAAGGTACTTTGTGGTGAACATCCCAACACATTAGATTTATCTATGTTTATGAGATTTCCTATTTATATTGTACAATATGTCAGGGGCTAAAATCAAATGAGCTCTAGCTTAAGAATCCTATCTTTTATTTTAATTTTAATTTTTCTTGAGACAGAGTCTCTAGCATAAGAATCCTACCTGGGTCACTACAAAAGTTTTGAGACAGACTGTGTTATGGTTATTTCATTTCCAGAAAACCCAGTTGACAGCGTCCTTTCTGATGCAAGTTTCAACTTGCTCGGCTTATCAGTGTCACTGGGAGGGCTTCATTTATTGCCACCCATGTGGAATTTGCATTTCTTTTTTTTTATTATTATTATATATATATATATATTTTCTGTCGAAGCAGGAACTCAACTTTATTGCATCAAGCAGCTGCTTATATAGAGCGTGGGGAAGGAGCAGTGAAAGGAAGCGGGGGATGAGGTGCGTGACAGGGTCGGGCCAGTGGCATGGTACCACGTTGGCTGTATCTAGGTAGAGGCAGTTTCAGGCCGGGCCTTGCTGAGTCATTGCTACGCGGAAGTAGCTCGATGGATCTACTTCTAGTCAGGCTCGGGAAGTTGCACTAGGCCTCAGGCA
>CAUYPK010149085.1:0-12995 GCA_963574355.1 Loris lydekkerianus | reverse complement strand
GATCCTATCTCAGGCTGGGCAAGGGATTTGAAGAGAAACTTCTCTGAAGAAGACAGGTGCACGGCCTTCAGACATATGAGAAAATGCTCATCATCTTTAATCATCAGAGAAATGCAAATCAAAACTACTTTGAGATATCATTTAACTCCAGTGAGATTAGCTTATATCACAACATCTCAAGACCAGAGATGTTGGCATGGATGTCGTGAAAAAGGAACACTTCTTCACTGCTGGTGGGAATGCAAATTAATATATTTCCTTTGGAAAGATATATGGAGAACACTTAGAAATCTAAAAACAAATCTACCATTCAATCCGGTAATTCCTCTGCTGGGCATATACCCAGAACCCAAAAATCACATCATAACAAAGATATTTGTACCGGAATGTTTATCACAGCCCTATTCATAATTACTAAGTCATGGAAAAAGCCCAAGTGACCATCAATCCACAAATAGATTAATTAATTGTGGTGTATGTACACCATGGACTATTATGCAGCCTTAAAGAAAGAGGGAGACTTTACCTCTTTCATGTTTACATCGATGGAGCTGAAACATATTCTTCTTAGTAAAGTATCTCAAGTATGGAAGAAAATTACCCAATGTACTTAGCCCTACTATTAAAGTAGTTTAGAGCTTTCACATGAAAGCTATAAGCCAGTTACAACCTAAGAATAGGGGAAAGGGGGAAAGGGAGAGGAGTGATGGGGGAGGTGTGTGGAGGGAGGGGTACTGGTGGGATTCCACCTGTGGGGCATCTTACAAGGGTATATGTGAAAGTTAGTAAATGTGGAATGTAAATTTCTTGGCACGGTAACTGGGAAAATGCCAGGAAAACTATGTTAACCATTGTGATGAAAGTGTGTCAAATGGTCTGTGAAGCTAGTGTATGATGCCCCATGATCATATCAATGTTCACAGCTATGATTTAATAAAAAAAAAACAAGAAAAAAAAAAGAATGTTTTCAGATACATATGCTCCATCGAGCCTCTGATCTGTGGAATCATCCTCAGCATTGTCCTTGCCCTCCTCTTTGTCTCATGTTCACAAATTTTTATTAAAAGTTTCATAGTCAAAAATAAATAAATAAATAAAAATAAAAACACCTTGAGATACCATTTAATTCCAGTTAGAATGGCCGACATTACAAAGTCTCAAAACTGCAGATGCTGCCATGGATGTGGAGAATAGAGAACACTTTTACACTGCTAGTGGGAATGCAAACTAATACGTTCCTTTTGGAAAGATGTTTGGAGATCTCTTAGGGATCTAAAAATAGACCTGCCATTCGAACCTACAATTCTTCTACTAGGCATATATCAAGAAGACCAAATATCACATTATAAGAAAGATATTTGTACCAGATTGTTTATTGTAGCCCAATTCACAATTGATAAGTCATGAAAGAAGACCAGTTCAATTAGTGTGGAACTCTTGAACTAGACAAATCACCCCAGGACCCTCCAAAATTGTATACCTGTTTTGCTATAGTGGGAAAGTTGGATGGTCCTATTCCAGACATTACCAGGGGGAGAAGCAATGTCCTAGTTGCTTGTATTTTTCCAAAGCTGAGACTGCAACCCAGAGTCACTGATTCACTAGGATTGAACTGAGATCAGCTGAAAACCAGACAGAGCCACCAACCTCCACTATACCAAGCATGCCTCTAGCATCACAGACTGTAGTACTGTACAATTCCTTTGAAACATTGTAGAGAAAAAGCTGCAGTCACCAGTCCAAGTTTCTTGGTGAAGGGCTAGTCAACAACAACCCCAGAAGTCTCCAATCCAATTTCACCTTACCTGCTCATCTAGCTGAACACTGAAAAACAATCATGGGGCGGAATCAGTGGGAAAAGTCTGGCAATGTAGATAACCAGAACAGTTCGAATCGTCTAAGGAATGACAAACCAGCCAAACCAGAGAATCCCATTCACAAACAGATGGCTTAGATGTCTGAAATCGAATTTAGAATTTGGATTGCAAATAAGATCAACAGAATGGAGGTAAAGATGGAGCTACAAACTGTAGGATTAATTTAGAAGATGTCTCAAGAATTCAATGAATTCAAAGAAAAAAATCAAGAAAAATTTAGACACACTGAAAAAAGAAGTTTAAGCCATACATGATATGAGAAATACACTGGAATCCGTCAGTAACAGAATGGAACAAGCAAAAAAAAGGGTTTCTGACATCAAAGATAAAGCTTTTGAACCATCCCAAATACTCAAAGAGGAAGAGAAGTGGAGAGCAAAAATGAATCATTCTCTCAGAAACCTCTGGGCTAATTCAAAGAAAACCAATATTATCTTTATAGGGATATCTGAAAGTGACAAAATAGCTTTGAAAGGCACAGAGGCTCTTCTTCAAGAGATTAGGAAAGAGAACTTTCCAGACATGCCAAAAGATCCTGAAAGTCAGATAGCAGACAGTTCCAGAACCCCAGTATGACTCAACCTTAATAAGACATCCCCCAGGCACATCATAATTAACTTAAGTTAATATGAAGGAGAAAATCCTGAAAGCAGCCAAACATAAAAAAAACCCATAACCTACAAGGGGAAGAATGTTAGAATGAATGCAGATCTCTGTGCTGAAAACTTTCAAGCTAGAAGAAGGTGGTTGTTGACATTTAATCTCCAAAAACTAAATAACTTTCAACCCTGGATACTGTATACAGCTAAACTGAGATTCTTTTATGGTGGAGAAATTAAATACTATAACGACATTCACATGTTGAAGAAATTTACCATAACTAAATGAGCTGTTCATGATATCCTCAGACCTATCCTCCATAATGACCAGTGAAATTCTCCACCACAAAAGTAAACTCACTCTGAAACTTTTGATCAAACTCCAACTTCAACAGTGATGAAAGGATTAAAAATGTCCACTGGTCTTTTGAAAAACTCGATAGCCAAAATTTTACCAGGCCTATCAATATTCTAAATTAATGTGAATGGCTTGAATTGTTCCCTAAAGTGGCACAGGATGGCTGACTGTTTACAAAAACTCAGGCCAGATAACTATTGCATACAAGAATCTCATCTTACCTTAAAAGATAAATGTAGACTCAAGGTGAAGGGATGGTCATCTATATTCCAGGCAAATGGAAAGCAGAAAAAAGCAGGTGTTGCAATTTTATTTTCAGATACAATAGGCTTTAAACCAACAAAAGTAAGGAAAGATAAGGAGGGTCATTACATGTTTGTTAAGGGCAAGACTCAATATAATGAGATTTCAATTATTAATATTTATGCACCCAAACAAAATGCACATCAATTTACAAGAGAAATTGTAATGGACATAAGCAACTTGATTTCCTCCAGCTCCATAATAGTTGGAGATTTTACCACCCCTTTAGCTGTGTTGGATAGATACTCCAATAATGAGCTAAGGAAAGAAATTTTAGATTTAAAAGTAACCATTCAACAATTGGATTTAACAGACATCTACAGAACATTTCATCCTAACAAAACTGAATAAACATTCTTCTCATCAGCCCATGGAACATACTCCAAAATTGATCACATCTTCGGTCACAAATCTAACCTCAGCAAATTTAAAAGAATAGAAATTATTCCTTTCATCTTCTTGGGCCATTATGGAATAAAAGTGTAACTCAGTAACAACAAGAATCTGCATAATCATACTAAAACATTGAAAATAAAAACCTCTTGCCAAATGATAGCTGGGTCACAGACAAGATTAAGAAGAAAATTACCAAATTTTTAAAACAAAACAACAATGAAGACATGAATTATCAGAGCCTCTGTGATATTGCAAAGGCTAAGTGTAAGACAGAAATTTATAACACAGCAAGCCTTCCTCAAGAGAATAGAAAGAGAGGAAGTTAACAACTTAATGGGACATCTCAAGCAATTGTAAAATGAAGAACATTTCAATCCCAAACCCAGAAAAATAAAACAAATAACCAAAATTTGAGCAGAATTAAAAGAAATTAAAAACAAAAGAATTATACAACAGATCAATAAATCAAAAAGTTAATTTTTTGAAAAGTTCACTAAAATAGATAAACTTTTGGCTAACCTAACCAGGAAAGAAAGAAATAAAATGTATAATTTCATCAATCAGAAATGGTAAAGATGAAATAACAACAGACTCTTCAGAAAAGCAAAAAATTCTTAATGAATACTACAAGAAAATTTATTCTCAGAATTACACAAATCTAAAGGAAATCGACAAATACTTGGAAGCACGCAATCTACCAAGACTCAGCCAGAATGAAGGGAAAATGTTGAACAGGCCTATATCAAGTTCTAAAATAGCATCAACTATACAAAATCTCCCTAGAAAGAAGAGCCCGGAACAAGATGGCTTCACATCAGAATTCTACCAAATATTTACAGAGGAACTAGTACCTATATTACTCAAACTTTTCCAAAATACAGGAAAATAAGGAAAACTACCCAACACATTCTATGAAGCAAACATCACCTTGATCCCCAAACCAGGAAAAGACTCAACAAGAAAAGAAACTTATAGACCAATATCGCTAATGCAAAAATACACAATAAGATCCTAGCAAACATAATCCAGCAACATATCAAACAAATACACATCATAACCAAGTGGGTTTTATTGCAGAGTCTCAAGTCTGGTTCAATATCTGTAAATCTATAAATATAATTCAGTACATAAACAAATTAAAAAATAAAGACCATATGATTCTCTCAAATGATGCAGAAAAAAGCTTTTAATAATATCCAGCATCACTTCATGATCAGAACATTTAAGAAAATGGGTACAGAAGAGACATTTCTTAAACTAATAGAGACCATCTACAACAAACCTACATCCAATGTCATGTTGAATAGAGGTAAATCGAAACCATTTCCACTCAGATTAGAAACCAGGCATGATTGCCCTTTGTCTCCACTGCTCTTTAATATTGTAATGTTAGTCTGAGCCATCGAAATTAGGCAAGAGAAAGCAATAATGGGGATCAAATTGGACAAGAGGAGATCACACTGTCAGTCTTCCCAGATAATAGGATTGTATATATGGAAAACTTCAGGAACTCAAATACAAAACTCTGAGAAGTGATCAAGGAATACAGCAATGTCTCAGGATACAAAATTAACAGCCACAAATCTCTAGCCTTTATATATATGAACAATAGTCAAGGGGAAAAATCAGTCAAGGACTCTATTCCCTTTACAATAGTGCTAAAGAAGATAAAATATCTGGGAGTTCAACTAACAAGGGACACAAAAGATCTCTATAAAGAGAACTATGAAACTCTTGAGAAAGAAAATAGCTGAAGATGTTAAAAAATGGAAAAACAGACAATGCTCATGGCTTGGAAGAATGAACATTGTTAAAATGTCCATACTACCCAAAGCGATATGCAATTTTAATTCAATTCCTATAAAGCTTCACTGTTATACTTTAAAGATATAATATAAATACTTCTTTTTATATGGAATGAGAAAAAAACCTTGAATCGCAAAGACACTACTCAAAAATAAAAACAAAGCAGGAGGAATTACGCTACCAGACCTCAGACTATACTATAAATTGATAGTGATCAAAGCAGCGTGGTACTGGCACAAAAACAGAGATGTGGATGTATTGAACAGAAGAGAAAACCAAGAGATGAACCCAGCTACTTACCATTATTTTATCTTTGAGAAGCCAATTAAAAACATTCAATGGGGAAAAGCCTCCCTATTTAACAAATGGTGCTGGATGAATTGCTGGCGACCTGTAGAAGATTCAAACTGGACCCACACCTTTCACTGTTAACTAAGATAGAATTTCACTGGATTAAATATTAAAACTTAAGACATGAAACTATAAAAATACTAGAAGAAAATTCAGGGAAAACTCTTGAAGGAATTGGCCTGGGCGGATATTTTATGAGCAGGACCCCCCGGACAATTGAAGCAGCATCAAAAATACACCACTGGAACCTGATCAAACTACAAAGCTTCTGCACAGCCAAGAACACAGTAAGTAAACCAAGCAGACATCCCTCAGAATGGGAGAGGATATTTGCAGTATATGTCTCTGACAAAGGTTTAATAATCAGAATCCACAGAGAACTCAAACATATTAGCAAGAAAAGAACAAAGGGTCCAATCTCAGGGTGGGCAAGCAACTTGAAGAGAAAATTCTCTGAAGAAGACAGGTGCATGGCCTACAGACACATGAAAAAGTGCTCCTCATCCTTAATCATCAGAGAAAGGCAAATCAAAACTACTTTGAGATATCATCTAACTCCAGTAAGATTAGCTCAAATCACAAAATCCCAAATCAGAGATGCTGGCATGGATGTGAAGAAAAGGGAATACTTCTACATTGCTAGTTGGAATGCAAACTAATATGTTCCTTTTGGAAAGATGTTTGGAGAATACTTAGAGATCTAATAATAGACCTGTCATTTGATTTTATAATTTCTCTTATAGGTATATATCCAGAAGACCAAAAATCATATTATAACAAAGATATTTGCATCAGAATGTTTATTTCAGTCCAATGCATAATTGCTATGTCTTGGAAAAACCCAACTTCCCATCCAGTCACGAATGAATTAATAAATTGTGATGTATGTACATTATGGAATATTACGCAGCTGTAAAGAAAGATGAAGACTATACCTCTTTCATGTTTGCATGGATGGAGCTAAAAAATATCCTTCCTAGCAAGGTATCTCAAGAATGGAAGAAAAAGTACCCAATGTACTCAGCCCTAATATGAAACTAATTTATAGCTTTCATATGAAAGCTATAATCCAATCTCAGAGGAGAATATGGGGAAGGGGGCAAGAGAGGGGAGGGGAGAAGGGAGGATGAGTGGAGAGAGGGTAATTAGTGGGTCCACACCTACAGTGCATCTTAGAAGAGTATAGGTGAAATTTACTAAATGTAGAATATAAAAATATGAACACAATAATTAAGAAAATGCTTTGAAGGCTATGTTAACCAGTTCAATAAAAGTATTTCAAACTGTATCTAAAACCAGCACATTGTCCCTCATGATTGCATTATTGTACACAGCTATGATTTAATAATAAAAAACAGCACATGGTACCCCATGATTGCATTAATATACGCAGCTATGATTTAAAAATAAAATAAAATAAGAAAAATAATACTCACACACAGACAAAATGAAAAATGACACTTAGACCCATAATGATCATTCACATGGCTCCTTTGTATCTGGCTTTTCATGGACTAATCTACCATGTACACACTTCCTGAGTGTGGCATTTCTCTTTGTCAGATAAGTGAAACAGAAGATTTATAGGAAGGGGAATTTACATGTGAAGTGTCACTGAATATAAACGCCATCCTGTTATGATTTACTGTCTTACTCCAAGAACTCTGGGTTTTCAAAGAACTGGGGATAATTAAACTTGAAACACAACAGGAAAATTATGGTTTCTCCCAGCATAGATGTCCATCAAATGTTCACAGGAGCAGAAAGACAGCCTTGTTCTACTGTGTTTTTAAGTGGCCTCAGATTGTATTTATAAATCCTATGAATAAGGCCTCTGGCTGGGATGGCTATTTTCCCTGTAGTAGTCCGTATTAAATGACTGCCTCTCACACCAAATAACCCTTCTTCTTATTGGCAGACTCCCGATTCTTTATTTGGGTGTATGGCATCTCAAATATGTGCTACATTTACCAGCCTTAGAAGTTGCATAAGTTGAAGGTATGTTCACAGGAATCTGAGTGGTAGTGTTCCATACAAATTATAATAAGTGTCTTTTGTGAAATATATGCTTATCTTTACCTCTTTTTTATTCCATTTATTATAATGCAGAGATGACAGATGGAGGATGGGCATCCACTTTTGATCAATGTTTAAGAAAGTTTAAACAACAACATAGTTGGAGTCTGGACACTGATGACTTTAAGCTACCTTACAAAGTCCACACTGTCTCATTTCAAATTTATCTTATATGAGAGCTCAATAAACTTCCACTTTTAAAGATACACTTATTTTAGGTCTCATATTCATTACAGTTAGTAATAATCCTATTTGATACAGATTTTGGCACTTTACTTATAGTGATGCTTATTAAAGGACCTTAAAATTAAAATGGACATACTGAAGGAAGTGGGGAAGGAAATATAATGGTGAGGAATGGCTGACAACTTTTATGTCATGGAAAAATATTTTCATAATGACTGCCTGAGATACCATACTTAGAAGTCTGGCTATATACCTACTGAGTTATTGGCATCAAGAAAAATGATAGAAAATGTCACAACATTAGCATGTGTTGGGTGTTTCTTCACTGTTACAGCAAGACTTATAAAGTTAGGAGAAAATCTACAAGCAGAGATGGAACCATGAACAATTATACAAGAAAAAATACTGCCTGACTGAAGCCTACACAGTAAATTAAAATATAAGGTCTCTAAATTTGGAGGATGATCATATTGAAAACCTGTTTCTGAACCTGAACTTGTAGAAGACATAAATGATTATTGTAAATTGGCAATGTTAATAAGATGTAAGACTCTCAACTTTCTGCATTTTGGCTTTGGGCTTCCTGAAAAATATGCGTTTATGATATTTCTATCCTATCAAATTCTATTGTAGGGAATCTGAGAACAAATGCCAGAGGAAAAAAAAATGTATTATTTTTGACATAAACAGAGATTATATGATTATTGAGATTATAAGTCTCCTAGTGACTAGCAATTTAACCAAGTAATTTGATGCAGTCTAGTATGTCATTGCAATACCAAAGACAAGGTAAACTTGAGTTTAAGATACTATGTCTAACACTAGGCCATGCTCCTCTTTATGGGTTGCTGTGTCTTGTTCATCTTTGAATCCATTATCATCAAGAAATGTGGGAGGCAGAATTCCTCATGGCCCTTCCAACTCAGAGTAACATGCCCAGTCAGGATAATGTCTACATAAATATCCCTGCATGGGGATATCAGCAGTTCAGGCAACTGAAACAAACAACTAGTAGCTTACACTAGAGAAGCTGAGATGTTTGCCTAAGGAGACAAGACTTCCTCTCCCCCCATTCTCTTCATGTTGCACCTTAATATTGTCACTTCAGATGTTCCATTACCTTATGTCCTAGCTTACCATTTATGCAACCTTCCTGGGTTCTGTAATCTTCCCTTTTTCATTCTTAACCTTATGTACTGACTACTGACTGCTGTGCATTCTTGTGCATATACTCTGTTATGTACCCAATAAAAAAAATGTGAGAAACAGGTCAGGGGCTGCATAGTTTTCATGATGCCACAAGGAGTATGAAACGGTGTGTTCCCTTACAGGATTCCAGTTTTATGCACTAAGTTTGGCATAAGTTTGTGTTTATTTCCTCAGTGTCATCTCCCTTGCTAGCCACTGTCCCAGGTTGGGGTCCAATAGACAGCCAACACAGAACTTTGTATGTGTATGAACAACCTTATACAAATAAAGATGTGATAATTGAATGAATAACTACAGGGAATACCACATGGCAGAAATGATGAAAAGAAGGAGAGGAAATATAAAATAAATGTAGGATAGACAATGACATGTGTTTATACATAACATGGGCTACCACAATAGAAAGTCCATAGAAACTCAGACAAAGTTTTTACATGGTACCATGCTCTCTACACTATCACACAATAGTAACATTTAAAAGGTAGAGAATATTGAATTTAGTCCGGAGGGAGAAGCAAGATGGCATCCAAGTAATGCCTTCCTTGCAACTAAGGACAGTGAGTCTGGGGAGACAAGACTCCAGGCATCTCTGGCTGATGGGATATGCCTAGAATCATCCCTTTGAGGACATATGGAGTCAGCAAGAGACTTCTGAATCCCAAGACGTGGACAAAAACAGTTAAAAATTGGCAAGTGGTTGCGTGTGTTTGTTCAGTCTAATCCTGTCAGCAGCTGTAAGTTCAGCAGCAGTGAGATTGCAAACTGGAAAGGCCTTACCTGTGAGCTTTTATAGTGTTTGTGAATTTGGGATTCAGTTGAGCTGCCTTGAAAGAGCTTGTGTAGGAGTGTGGAACTTTGGACCTTGTCTAGGGCCCCAGACTGAGCCGCTGAGCTGGATGCAGATACAGTGTTTGGCTGGGGGGCCACGTGGAGCCATTGTGAGAGAACTGCCCTGGCAAGCTCTGCCCTATGGATCTCAGAGCAAGAATCAAGCTAGTAATCTAGGGACTGAGCAGCCTAAAAGTGGGGACTGAGTGACCTTGCAGCCTTAGCCCTCAGCGACAGAGTGAGACTGGTTTTGGCACACTGAGTAATTGGATAGCCACTTCAGCACTGATCCCAGTGACAAGTGCTTTCCTGGGAAAGCTTCTGCTTAGCCAAGTCTAGCAGTTTAAAGTGTCTTTAGAGGGCTGAGGAGAGATTTAGGGTCTCCACCCTGCAGAGTTTGAGAAATCATCAGAGGACTCCAGTTGTATCAGCATTGTGATTAACATCTTATACCCCAGAAGATCACCTGTTACCCAGACAATATTTAGCAAAATATATATACTGCTTTGTTTTTTGTTTTGTTTTTTTGGTTTTTGATTTTGTTTTTGTTCTTGTTTTGTTGTTTGTTTTTTAATTTCAACCTTTTCCCTATAGATTTTTCTTTTTTTTTCTTTTTCCATTTTTCTAGTTTAAATATAATTTCCCATTGTTGCCTTTTTCAATAATTA
The DNA here is from genome assembly GCA_963574355.1 of Loris lydekkerianus. Taxonomy (NCBI): domain Eukaryota; kingdom Metazoa; phylum Chordata; class Mammalia; order Primates; family Lorisidae; genus Loris; species Loris lydekkerianus. The sequence continues at coordinate 2,338 of CAUYPK010149085.1, read as the reverse complement.
GAACTTCATTTTTGCTAGTATTTCTACTCCTATTATTTGTGTTTTACCTGAATTTTTTCCCGTAAAGATTTCTGTTTGCTTGTTTTTGTTTCATTTATAGCATTTGTTTCTTTCCTCTCTACTTGGTCGTGGTGGGGTACTGTGTCCGAATAGGCTAGCAAAGAGCTGCTGACCTCAAGGGAACCACCCAACCAGGCACACCCCCAGAGGTTAGGGGGTTTTAAAGGTTTGGTCAAAGTACCCTACTGTACACCTATATTGCTTTGTATCCCTCTTTCTGTTCCTCCATTCTTTTTGTCAATATTCACTTTTACCCACCCCCTCTCTTTTCTCTTTTTTCTTTTCTTTCCTTTTTTTTTTTACTTTTTTTTTTTTTTTATTATTTATTGCTTTTCAACCTTCTCATCCTTCTGGTACTGTAGAAAAAAGACTCATTAAAACCCTAGTCCAGAGGCACAGCAACTTAAACAACAAGAGGAAGTGAAAGGAAATGTAGTGCAAGGAAACATATAAAAGAAATCACTCACTAGAAAGAATCAGCAGAAAAATCTTGGCAACATGAAGAAGGAGTCCAGAGCACCCCCCTCCACACACACACACACACAAAGGACCATGAGGTAGCTACTGCAGAGGATTCCACCTATAAAGAAATTTAAGAAATGATGAAAAGGGAATGTAGAGTACACACGATGAAAACAATAAAGAAAATGATAGAAACAATGAAGGAAACTACTGATAAAGTGAAAAATAACCAAAAGGAAATATAAAAAAACAGAATGAAATAAGAGATGAATGATATGAAGAATATAGAAAGGATAATAGCAGAGGTGAAGGAACCGAAGAAGTAAATCAGGGAACATAAAGATGCAATAGAAAGTATCAACAACAGATTACACGATGCAGAAGAAAGAAATTCGAAGGTAGAAGACAAAGCTCTTGAGATAACTCAGATAGTTAAAGAGGCAGAAAAGAAGAGAGAGAAAGCAGAACATCACTGACAGAATTATGGGACTTTATGAAGCATTCAAACATATGACCTACAGGTATCCCAGAGGGGAAGAGGAATACCCCATGGGAATAGAAGCTATACTAGAGAAGATTATAAATGAAAATTTACTAAATAACACCAAAGATTTGGACACATTTCTGTCAGAGGAATATTGGATAGCAGGTCGCGTCAACTCTAACCAAGCTTCTCCAAGACACATTGTGATTAACCTGTTCAAAGTCAAGACAAAAGAAAAGATTCTTCAAGCTGCCAGGAGTAAGTTCCAGTTGACCTACAGGGGCAAATCCCATCAGGGTGACTGCAGATTTCTCTAATAAAACTTTCCACACAAGAAGACAAAGATCATCTACCTTTAATCTACTTAAGAAGAACAATTTTCAGCCCAGAATTCTTTATCCTGCTAAGCTAAGCTTTAAAATTGATGGAGAAATCAAATCATTTACTGATATACAAACATTGAAAAAATCCGCCATAACAAGAACAGCTCCACAGAAAATACTTCAACCTGTTCTGCACACTGACCATCACAATGGATCAGTAGCCAAGTAAGAACTCAGCAATTAAAGAAGAAAACCTAACTTCCACACTGATGCAAAAGATAAAACTAAGCAAAGAAGTTTCACAAAATAAGATGAATAGAACACTAACACACTTATCAATTATGTCAATAAATGTTAATGGCTTGAATTCGCCACTGAAGAGGCACAGATTGGCTTATAAGACAAAAAAACAGAAGCCATCTATTTGCTGCCTGCAGGAAACACACCTGGCTTCAAAAGACAAATTAAAACTCTGAGTTAGGGTTGGAAGATAATGTTTCAGGCAAATGGAATTCAGAAGAAAAGAGAAGTTGCAATTTATTTTGAGATACAAGTGGATTTAAAGCAACTAAAGTCAAAAAAAGACAAAGATGGTCACTTTACATTGGTGAAGGGAAAATACAAGAAGACGTTTCAATTCTAAATATTAATGCACCCAATTTAAATGCTCCCAGATACTTCTCTGTCCTTTTTTTTCTTTCTTTTTTCTTTTCTTTCTTTTTTTTTTTTTACTAAATCATAGCTGTGCACATCAATATGATCATGGGGCATTATACACTAGTTTCATAAACCATTTGACACATTTTCATCACACCGGTCTACATGGCCTTCCTAGATTTTTTTAGTTGTGCCAAGACATTTACATTCTTCATTTACTAAGTTTCACATATATTCTTGCAAGATGCACCACAGATGTGATCCCACCAGTCCACCTCCCTCTACCCCCTCCCCCCTCCCTCTCCCCCTTCCTCACAACTGGGTTATAGCTTTCATGTGAAAGCCCTAAACT
>CAUYPK010149082.1:0-10057 GCA_963574355.1 Loris lydekkerianus | reverse complement strand
CCAGGTTTTGTTCTTTGCTGTGAGATCTGACATTACACCACTATACCGACACCAAAAAATTAAAACTCTTACAAAAAAAAAAAAAAAAAAAAAAAAAAAAAGAAAAGAAAGAAAGAAAATTAAATCTGCCTGTATTAAGTGGTTTTCTCACATTATTTAAAACATTTTCATTAGACTCATGCTAAAATCCACTTCACTCCTTCCTATTTTAAAATTGGAATGGCTGGCAGGGCATGGTGGCTCACATCTGTAATCCCAACACTTGGGAAGCCGAGGCAGGTGCAGTGCCTGAGCTCACAGGTTCCGGACTAGCCTGAGCCAGAGCAAGACCCCCATCTCTAAAACCTAGCCAGGTATTGTGGTAGGCACCCGTAGTCCCAGCTATTTGGGAGGCTGAGGCAAGAGGATTGCTTAAGCCCAAGAGTTTGAGGTTGCTGTGGGCTATAACGCCATGGCACTCTACCAAGGGTGCAAAGTGGGACTCTGTCTCAAAAAATAAAATAAAATAAAATAAAATGGGAATGGTTTTGCTTAAATTGTTGACTTGTAAGAGTTTTGTATGTATTTGCGATACTAGATCTTTATCAGATATGTGATTTGCAAATATTTTCTCCCACTCTGTGGATTGTCTTCTCAGGTTTCTTTTTCTTTTCTTTTTGTTTTGTTTTGTTTTGTTTTTGAGACAGGGTCTCACTCTGTTGAGTGGGTTAGAGTGCAGTGGCATCATCAAGGCTCACTCAACCTCAGACTCCTAGGCTCAAGTGATCCTGCTGCTTCAGCATCCAGAGTAGCTGGGACTACGGGCATGCACGACCATGGCTGGCTCATTTTTCTTAATTTTTGCAGAGATGGAGTCTCACTAAGTTTCCCAAGGCTGGTCTTGAATTCCTGAGCTTGAGGGATACTCCCACCTCAACCTCCCAAATGCTGGGATTACAGATGTGAGCCACTATGCCTGGTCATTATTTTTAATAGACTATAAGGCAATATTTGTAAAGTTTTTTTATCACTATACTAATGAAGAATATTTGTAAAATTTTTATATCTCTTTCATTTGAGCTGTCAGCTTCTGTTATTCCTCCTCCTCCTTCTCCATCTTCTTTTTCCTCACCAATCTTCTAGACAGCAGACCTCCCATTTATGGAATAATTAACCAAATGTATTAAAACTACATCTAGGCTGGGCGCAGTGGCTCACACCTGTAATCCTAGCACTCTGGGAGGCTGAGGCGGGTAGACATGACTTGGAGACCAGCCTGAGCAATAGCAAGATCCCATCTCTAAAAATAGCCAAGCATTGTGGCAGGCACATGTAGTCCCAGTTATTTGGGAGACTGAGGCAAGAGAATTGCTTGAGCCCAAGAGTTTGAGGTTGCTGTGAGCTATGATACCACAGCATGAGGGTGATAAAGTGAGACTCTGTCTCAAAAAAAAAACTATATCTAGTCAGCTGAAAAACCCTTTGCTCAGTGGTTAGAGCACTGGCCCCATGCACCAGGGGTGGTGGGTTTGAACCCAGCTCGGGCCTGCTTAACAAAAATAATTTTTTAAAGTAAAACTACATCTAATAGAGTATCTGAGAGCATGAGATTTAGTGCATAAACTTTATGATATCTATTCTGGCTCTCCACAGGACAGTTTTACTTATTTCCATGGATCTCAGCTATCTTCCTCCTAGTTTACTGGATTGAATTCATTATTTTTTTTTTTTTTTTGAGACAGAGTCTCACAATGTTGCCCTTGGTAGAGTGCTGTGCCATCACAGTTTACAGCAACCTCAAACTCTTGGGCTTAAGTGATTCTCTTGCCTCAGCCTCCCAAGTAGCTAGGACTATAGGCACCCACCACAACACCTGGCCATTTTTTTGTTGCAGTTGTCATTGTTGTTTAGCTGGCTCGGGCCAGGTTCTAACCCGCCACCCTTGGTGTATGTGGCTGACTGTGCTATGGGCACCAAGTCTGGATTGAATTTTTGTTGTTGTTGTTGCAGTTTTTGGCCGGGGCTGGGTTTGAACCCACCACCTGCAGCATATGGGGCTGTCGCCCTACTCCTTGAGCCACAGGTGCCGCCCTGGATTGAATTTTTTAAACTACTAAAATGGCAGAACTTGGGTAATCACTTTATTCTTTCTCAAAATTCGATATGCTGTTGTTGTTTTTTTCTTTTTTCCTTTTTTTTTTTTTTTTTTTTTTTTGAGACAGAGTCTCACTATGTCACCCTGGGTAGAGTGCCATGGCATCACAGCTCATAGTGACCTCAAACTCTTGAGCCTAAGCAATTCTCTTGCCTCAGCCTCCCAAGTAGCTGGGACTACAGGTGCCCACCACAACACCCAGCTATTTTTCTTTTTTTTTTTGTAGTTGTCATTGTTGTTTTAGCTGGCCCGGGCCAAGTTGGAACCCGCCACCCTCAGTGTATGTGGCCAGCACCCTACCCACTGAGCTATGGGTGCTGCCTCCATATGCTGGTTTTTTTTAGAAAATAAACATTTCCTATCAGCTTTACCATATGGTTAGATTTTCTTTTGTTTTGTTTTGTTTTTTGTAGAGACAGAGTCTCACTTTATTGCCCTCAGTAGAGTGCTGTGGCATCACACTGCTCACAGCAACCTCCAACTCCTGGGCTTAGGTGATTCTCTTGCCTCAGGCTCCTGACTAGCTGGGACTACAGGTGCCCACCACAACGCCTGGCTATTTTTGGTTGTTGTTGCAGTTCAGCCAGGGCCCGGTTTGAACTTGCCACCCTTGGTATATGGGACCGGCCTAGTTTTTTGGGTTTTTTTTGTTTTTTTAAGAAGAGTATGTAGAAAATTATCTAGTTTGGGAACAAATATAAATAGCTTTACTATAACTCAGTAAAGCAAGAGAACTCTATATGCACTTAGTGCAATCTAATCAGGAACTTATCAACTGCAACCTATATCAGTTCAAATCTTATAAAAGCACTGTCCTCTGGCCTGGCGCCTGTAGCTCATGAGGCTAGGGTGCCAGCCATATACACCAGAGCTGGTGGGTTTGAATCCAGCCCAGGCCTGTCAAACAACAATGACAACTACAACCAAAAAATAGCTGGACGTTGTGGCAGACACGTGTAGTCCCAGCTACTTGGAAGGCTAAGGCAAGAGAATCGTTTAAGCCCAAGAGTGTGAGGTTGCTGTGAGCTGTGACGCCACAGCACTCTATCCAGGGAGACATCTTGAGACTCCATCTCAAAACAAACAAAGGGCACACTTCTATACTGCTGGTGGGAATGTACACTAATACGTTCCTTTTGGAAGGATGTTTGGAGAATACGTAGAGATCTAAAAATAGACCTGCCATTCAATCCTATAATTCCTCTACTAGGTATATACCCAGAAGACCAAAAATCACAATATAACAAAGACATCTGTACCAGAATGTTTACTGCAGCCCAATTCATAATCGCTAAGTCATGGAAGAAGCCCAAGTGCCCATCGACCCACAAATGGACTAGCAAATTGTGGTACATGTATACCGTGGAATATTATGCAGCCTTAAATAAAGATGTAGACTTTACCTCTTTCATGCTTACATGGATGGAGCTGGAACATATTCTTCTTAGCAAAGTATCTCAGGAATGGAAGAAAAAGTATCCAATGTACTCAGCCCTACTATGAAGCTAGTTTATAGCTTTCACATGAAGGCTATAACCCAACTATAACACAAGACTAAGGGAAAAGGGCCAAGAGAGGGGAAGGGAGGGGGGAGGTTAGGGTAGAGGGAAGGTAATGGGTGGGGCCACACCTACCTTGCATCTTAGAATGGGTACAGGCAAAACTTACTAAATGCAGAATACAAATGTCTACATACAATAACTAAGAAAATGCCCTGAAGTCTACGTTGAACAGTTTGATGAGATTATTTCAGATTGTATATGAAACCAGCACATTGTACCCCTTGATTGCACTAATGTACATAGCTATGATTTAATTAAAAAAAAAAAAAAGCACTGTCCTCAACTCTGCAGTGCATTTGTGGTGCCTTCTACCAGAATACTCCCACACACACGAGGCAACTATGAGAAAATAAGCCTTTTTTTGTTTTTTTGAGACAGTTTCACTCTGATGCCCAGGCTAGGGTACTATGGAGTCATAGCTGTAGCTCACAGCAACCTCAAACATCTCGGTTTAAGCAATCCTCTTGCCTAAGCCTCCTGAGTAGCTGGGCCTAAACCACGCCCAGCTAATTTTTCTATTTCTTTCTTTCTTTTTATTTATTTATTTATTTATTTTTTAGTAGAAATGGGGTCTGGCTCTTGCTCAGGCTGGTCTGGAACTCCTGAGCTCAACCAATCCACCAGCCTGGCCTCCCAGAGTGCTAGGATTACAGGCATGAGCCACTATGCCTGGCCAAGCCTTTTTTATTAATACCCTTTCAATTGATTTCTCGCAAAACAAACAAATCTTTTTGAGTCAGCTTACAGTTAAAATAAGCCAAAGGTACTAAGGAAGAAAACCAACAAATTATTGGGGGTTGGGGGGGTCCATCGAAGAGGAATTGTGCCAGAAATCTCTGGCTAAAGAAAACTGATGACCATAATAATTACCACTTATTGAAAGCTTTCTATGTGCCAGGTGCTATTAATAAGTGCTTTTCATACATAGTCTCATTTTATTCTCACGAGTCTCTAGAAGTAAACAATAGTACCTTGGTATTTGCAGAGGGAGGACCCAGGAGTTTCAAAGAGGATTAACAAGAAATAAATGGGTTTAAAAAAAAAGAAAGAAAGAAATGGGCAGAAGTGTAAGACCGTAAGAGTGAAGCGTGACAGAAGCAAGGTGAGGATATGTCTAAGAAAGACCACAATGAGTTGAGTCCAGAAAGGGAGACTGGGGGTGGAGGGCACTGGAAATGCTGAGAGAGAAAGGGAGAAGGGAGGAGTTAAGGCTGCAGAGGAACGGCCAAAAGAGAGGGCGGAGGAGCTGAAGGGGAAATTGAGGGGAAGGGACCACAACCAGCTGAGAGGAGGAAGGGAGGATGAAGGAGGGGTGGAGTTGGGAGAGTAGCCTAGATGGGAGGCAGAGGAGCTCAGAGGGAGGTGGCAGAACAGAAAGGGGCGGGGTAAAGAGCGGAGAAGAAAGGGAGGGAGAAGAGGCAAGAGGAGGGATGGACCTTAAAAGAAGTGGGAAGAGCCAAAAGAGAGACGACTACAAAGGGACAGGGTAAGGAACTGAGCGGAGGGGATGAGTGGAGCCAAGATGAGAGGACGGAGCAGAGAGGATGGACCCAACAGAAAAGGGGTGGGGTAAGGAACCAATTAGGGGAGGGAACAACATGAGGGGCGGACCCTAAGAAAAGAGGGGGAGAGAACCTATGGAAAAGGGAAGGGGAGGGGCTGTGAGGAAGGAGGAGATGCTGAGCAAGAGATGAAGAAACCCAGAGAAAGGGCAAGAGGTTGAGGAAAGAGACCTGAATGCACTAAGTGGGAGGTTCAGAGACTGGGAGACCTTGAGACATGACCACATAGAGGGCATTGTCATTCCGGGTCCTCCTCGACAGGCTCGCGACTCTGGACGGCTCCAGTGTGCCCCATTCCCCTACCTGAAGACTTCTCCTTTGGTCCTCACCTGGCAGAATCCGATCTCTTTGTCCTCCTCGCAGAAGTTGACCGGGGCCAACCCAGGGAGGTAGAAAGCCGTGCAAGTGGTCAACTGAAACCACAGGACCAGCTCCAGCCCCAGCAGCCACCTCAGTCCTGACAGGGTGTGCCATGGGCGCCAGAGGTTGGTTTCCGCGCGGAAACCACGAGTACTCATTTTAGGAGGCGGCTCAGGAGCTCAGGGACACATACCATGAAAGAGATCACAACTCGTAAAGGGGAAAAACAGAAATGACAGGGAAGGGCTGTAAACAGGGAAGAGCCCAGACCGGCTGGTGGGAGTAGAATTCACGCGAAGGTACACTTAGTCAGGGGCACTGGCTTGGAACCCGGTTGCTAGGGTGTCGTTTGTGAGCATGCGGAGTGCGCCTGCGTGCGTGCGGGTCCCCGCTGCGCCCTCCACGCCCCTCCCTCGCAGCTGGCCCGCCCCCTCCCGCGCTTCTGGGGCGCGGTTCTGGCGGGACCTTACGCAGCGGCCTCGGTGCATCCTCGCTGGGTCCCCAGTCGAATGTGGGGAGTAAGGGGGACTGGGAGAGGCCAAGGGAACGGAGGGGAGGCTGAGAGGTCCCAACGTCGTCGCAGGGGCTCGCCTCCTCCCGAGATTGCTTTTCGGTCTCCAGCTAGCCGTGTTGCTGCCCCAGTCATCTTCATTTCTGCCTACAGGGCTTAGGGGGTGCGGCGTTCTAGGAACATGCGGTACAGGAAGGTGGTAGGCACTCGAAGTGTGCCTGGTCCGAATTTGATGTCCTGTAGGTGTAAAATGCACACGGGGTTTCAAAGACAAAAAGAATGTAAAATAGCTCTAATTGTGTTGATGAAATTGAAATGATAATATTTGTGGTCTTTTGCGTCAAATAAAACCTTACTAAAACTAATTTCACCTGCTTGCTGTTTTTTTTTGAACTGTGACTGCTTGGAAATTTAAAATTTCATAGTATGTGGCTCGCACTGATTCAGGAATTTCATCTTTAGTAGGTTCTTGGTCTCGATGATTCCATGAATGAATCCAGGGACCACAGATCAGTGGTAAGGCAGGATTCACTTACAGAAAAGAATACAAAAACACCAAAGTTCCTGGCAGAGAGAACCAGGCTGGGGATGGGGGAAGCTCTCTCTGGGGGAAAGATGAATGAGTACATTAATGAATGGATACAGTCCCTTCCGCTGGGGCAAGGCAAATGAATGTATTAATGAATGCACACAGTCCATTCCTGGAATTGAGGCCTAGGAAACTTACATGAAATTGACCTAGGTGGCGGCAGCCACACACACCAGAGCTGGCAGGTTCGAATCCAGCCCAGGCCTGTCAAGCAAAATGACAACTACAACCAAAAAGATAGCCAGCCGGCCATTGTGGCAGAGGCCTGTAGTCCCAGCTACTCAGGTGGCTGAGGCAAGAGAATCGCTTGAACCCAAGAGTTTGAGTTTGCCATGAGCTAAGATGATGCCACTGCACTCTACCCAAGGTGACAGCTTGAGACTCTGTCTCAAAAAAAAAGAAATTACCTAGGCATAGGAAATGGGGGTTCCCTGTTCAGCCATAAGTGCAAGTGGAAGGAGACACTAAGGCGCTGGTGTCTCCCCAGCAGTTGTCGGGGCCCTCTAGCTACTGGAGCCTCCGGCGGGGACTCCCCCTTGCCTACCCTCCAGCCTGCTGGTTCCTCTGCCGGCTGCCACGACACCAACACCGCCCAGGCAGAGGCGGCAGGTCTGCCCCTCAGCGCCACTGAGCTGTCTGGGGAGCCACCTGTCCCGTATCAGCATTATACTTACATTGGACAACAAAAGGAACAAAGAGGAAAAACTAAAGAAAAAGGAGGGATAGAGGTGTGTGCTCTAGGCTATTGGAGGAAAGTCTTTCTCTTAGCCCTAGCGATCTTATTTTTTTTAATCTCTGTAAGAAATTCTTGTGGCCTTTACCTTCTGCAATTTTTGGCATCTGGTAATGTAAAGTGCTTGCATTTGGACCAAGAGAAAATTGTAGGTATCATCAGACAAAGATAGCAGAAGAGCTTATTATTTTACCCCTTGTGCCTCAAGAGCTTTGGAGAACAAGAGGTCATTTGTTTATATTTATGATACGTGTGCGCCTTGCAAGTGCCTATCTGCCCAAGTTTCCTATCTACAAGAGGTTTTACTCTTCTGGTGATTGGCAGGCAGCAATTCAAGACAGAACAAAGACAGCAAGCCAGCAGTTAACTGAGGTGTGTAGAAACGTAGCTAGTTAACTCTTGGACTAGACTCTTCATGAAAAATTGTAGGAGAGATGGAAGAAAATATACAAACAATCCGAAATAAGAGAATAGTGAGAGTGAAAAGATTGAACTTAACCAAGAAAACTGGAGAAGCCCATGGAAAGATTTGGAGGATGGGCCGGGTGGGTGGCTCATGCCTGTAATCTTAGCACTCTGGGAGGCCGAGCCTGGTGAATTGTCCCAGCTCACAGTTCCAGACCAGCCTAAGCAAGAGAGAGACCTGGTCTCTAAAAATAGCTGGGTGTTGTGGTGGGTGCCTATAGTCCCAGCTACTTGGGAAGCTGAGGCAAGAGAATGGCTTGAGCCCAAGAGTTTGAGGTTGCTGTCAGCTATGATGCCACAGCACTCTACTGAGGGTGACAAAGTGAAACTCTCTCTCCAAAAAAAAAATTTAAAAATGGAGGATGGAATAGCATTATTAGAAGGATACTGCCTTTGTGAAGAGGACTGGGAAAGGGAGACTGGAAAGCTTGAAAGTGGTTCGAAGTAACCAGAGTTTGAATAATAATCTCGTGTCTCACAACTGCATTACCTCTACTTTCTAATCTACCTTGGGATAAAAAAGTATATATATTAAAATAAACAGAAGGCTCCCCCACCTCCCAGGCCTAGGCTGCCAAATGAATTGGCAGACTACAGGGAGCTGGCTGCTCCCCAAGAAGGTAGCCTCCTATCTCTTTACCCACCCGAACTTCCCCTCCACCACCACCCACCTTCAACCTCCAGGACATGGGTCCCCTCCCCTAGCACTCTTCCCCTAAGCCTTCCTAGACAGAAATCCCAACCATGCCATTGAAGTCCTTGATGAAGGCTCCCTGTGGGGCCACCTCCAGTGGCCTGTCAACCTCAACAAGTAAAGCATTGGCCAAAGGCTACAAGATGCACCTCTCCTGGAGCACCCAATATATAACTATCACCAGCTTCAGTCGCCTTCTGGGCACCAAGCTGGGCCCAGAGATGGAGCAGGCATGTGTACCATCCACATGAATGAGTAGCAGGTGGTTACCCAGTTGATGTGGGCAACACTATCACCTTCCAGAAGCCTGGTGGCCCATTCCAGCCTATTTCACGTGTGTCTGGGGCTCTAGGAGTTTGTGAATTAGCCCATCTAAACCATGTTCATCATCTACTCTCTCACCCGCTGCAAGATGCATAAGCTCCTGGGCAGCCTTGTGTGAGTCATCCACTGGGCAGGGCTAGTTTTCCCCGACACCAAAGACTGTGAGACAGGTGAAGATAGGTACCACTAACCTCCCTGCCTGCCACCTCTGGCCAGCCCTGTATACCTTCTCCTATGAAAATAGGGACATTTTTATTTCTTTTTTTCCAATCCCTATGTCTTTCATTTCTTTTTCTCATCTTGTTGCACTGAGTAGGATTTCCAACACCATGTTGAGTAGAAGTGAGGGTAGATTTCCTTGCCTTATTCCCTGATGTTAAGGAAAAAGCATTCAGTCTTTCACCATTAAGTGAGCTATTAACTGTAGGCTTTTTTGTAGCTGCTTGTTATCAGGTTAAGGAAATTCCCTTCTCTTCCAAGTTTGCTGAAAAATAGACTGGATATTGAACTACTTTTTTGTTCTTTTTTTTTTTTTTTGCAGTTTTTGGCAGGGGCTGGGTTTGAACCCACCACCTCCGGCATATGGGGCCAGCGCCCTGCTCCTTTGAGCCACAGGCGTTGCCTCCTTTTATTTATTTATTTATTTTTTTCTTGAGACAGTCTCACTTTGTCACCCTCAGTAGAGTGCCGTGGCGTCATAGCTCACAGCCACCTCCAACTCTTGGGCTTAAGCAATTCTCTTGCCTCAGCCTCCTGAGTAGCCAGGACTACAGGTGCACACCACAATGGCCAACTATTTTTAGAGGTGGGGTTTCTCTCTTGCTCACGCTGGTCTCAAACCTGTGAGCTCAAGCAATCCACCTGCCTCGGCCTCTCAGAGTGCTAGGATTACAGGCATGAGCCATCTCGCCTGGCCTAGGATATTGAACTCTTTTCAGAAAAACAATGTTATATGTATATAATAATACCTACATATATACTCGAGTATAAGCCAAGTTTTTTCTGCACAAAATTTATGCCGAAAAACCCGAACTCGGCACAAATTTTGTGCCGAAAAAACTCGGCTTATACTCAAGTATATACAGTATATACTATATCAGGGGTGGCGAACACGCGGCTAGAG
>CAUYPK010149079.1:0-20607 GCA_963574355.1 Loris lydekkerianus | reverse complement strand
CCTTGTCTGGTTCCTGATCTGAGTGGAAATGATTTCAATTTAACTCCATTCAATACAATATTGGCTGTGGGTTTGCTGTAGATGGCCTCTATGAGTTTAAGAAATGTCCCTTCTATACCAATTTTCTTAAGTGTTCTGATCATAAAAGGATGTTGCATATTATCAGAAGCTTTTTCTGCATCAATTGAGAGAATCATATGGTCTTTGTTTTTTAATTTGTTTATGTGCTGAATTATACTTATAGATTTACATATATTGAACCAGCCGTGAGACCCTGGAATAAAACCGATTTGGTCATGATGTATAATTTGTTTGATGTGTTGCTGGATTCTGTTTGTTAGGATCATGTTGAATATTTTTGCATCTATATTCACTAGTGATATTGGTCTATAATTTTCTTTTCTTGTTGGGTCTTTTCCTGGTTTGGGGATCAGGGTGATGTTTGTTTCATAAAATGTGTTGGGTAGTCCTCCATCTTTTTTTGTATTTTGGAACAGGTTGAGTAATGTAGGTACTAGTTCCTCTTTAAAGGTTTGGTAGAATTCTGATGTGAAGCCATCTGGTCCAGGCTTTTCTTTTTAGGGAGATTTCATATTTGATGCTATTTCAGGACTTGATATTGGCCTGTTCAACATTTCCACTTGATTCTGGCTAAGCCTTGGAAGGTGACATGCTTCCAAGTAATGGTCAATTTCCTTCAGATTTTCATATTTCTGTGAATAAAGTTTCTTATAATATTCATTAAGGATTTCTTGAATTTCTGAGGAGTCTGTTGTTATTTTGTCTTTGTCGTTTCTGATTGATGAGATTAGAGATATTACTCTTTTTTTCCTGTTAGGTTAGCCAAAGGTTTATCTATTTGATTGACTTTTTCAAAAAAACAACTTTCTGATTGATTGATTTGTTCTATAATTCTTTTGTTTTCAATTTCTTTTAATTCTGCTCTAATTTTGGTTATTTCTTTTCTTCTACTGGGTTAGGGGTTGGAATGTTCTTCCTTTTCCAATTGCTTGAGATGTCCCATTAAGTCGTTAATGTCCTCTCTTTCCATTCTCTTGAGGAAGACTTGCCCTGCTATAATTTTCCCTCCTAGGACTGCCTTTGCAGTATCCCAGAGGTTCTGATAATTTGTGTGTTTATTGTCATTTTGTTCCAAAAATTTGTCAATTTCCTTCTTAATTTCATCTATGACCCAGCTATCATTTAGCATAAGGTTATTTAACTTCCATGTCTTTGTATGTGTATGCAGATTTCTGTTGTTAGTGAGTTCAACTTTTATTCCATGGCTATCCGAGAAGATGCAAGGAATAATTTCTATTCCTTCAAATTTACTATGGTTAGACTTGTGATCTAAGATGTGATCAATTTTGGAGTATGTTCTGTGGGCTGAGGAGAAGTATGTGTATTCAGTTTTGTTGGGATGAAATGTTCTGTAGATGTCTGTTAAGTCCAAATGTTGGATAGTTAGGATTAAATCTAAAATTTCTTTGCTCAGCTTCTTATTAGAGGATCTATCCAACACTGCCAAAGTTTGGACCTTGTCTAAAGTGTATGCAAAAGGCAGAAATAGATTAAGAGCCTTACTGCTTATACACTGTCCCATGAACAGTGTATAAGCTTACTTTTCTTTGTGTTTCCATGCCAGCATCTACTATTTATTGACGTTTTAATAATAGTTATTCTGATAGGGCTAAGATGACCTTAAAAACTACTTGAATTTCTAATGATGAGATAACAGGAATCCAATACTTTATAAATCTTCCTCATTTCCACAGAAATGGACATATTATTTCTAAATTATACTTTAATATTTTTTGCTTTTCTTTGTCTTTATTATTCAGTATTATGTTACATATTTTCTTTTATTTGCTAACTCTTTGCTTTCTTTTTCATGGCTTTAGGCCATAGATTTTCCTGGAGACCTATCAGCATTTCTTCTGTCCTCATCTAATTTCTATCACTGATTTCTCTTTTACTTTGATGTTCTATGAAGTTCAATTTATTTTGATGCCCATAAGAAAAAAGCTGTAAAAATGATAACAGCTTGCATAAACTTTTCAAAGCATTATATGTAAATACCTGCCAATCTTCAAAGGAGTTGCCATAGAAGAATTTTATTTTGGTTCAAGCATTTCACTATTATGTAATGTACTTTTCTTCTGAAATTTTCCTGAAAATCAGCTTATTTTTCTTATAGTTGCAACCAAAATTGTGTTACTCAGATTGATCAATCTCTTTGCTTTCCAATAATTAGCAGTATATGACTTTTTAATGGCTACTATTACATCATAAATGAAGCCACTTAAGGATTGCCATAAATTCTTTAATACACCTTTTATCATAAGTGTTCCCTCTTCATGAATTCGGGCAGGCCCTGTGAAAAACACCCTGTCAGATGCCAGCTGGGCCATATGAAACTGGCAGCTTTCATTCCTTCTCTCTTTCTGCATACATTTTTGAACCTAGTTGCTATATAAAATGCCCAGCTATCCTGATCCCACCCTGCGGTGAGGATGCCCAGACTGGCCACATGAAGTAACCATGTAAAGAGAAGGACAGAGGTCCAGACAAGCCCAGCTGTACCATCCAGGCCTGAGTTTTTGCATTAACTTACCTAGTGCCACAGACCTTACGAAGAAGGGATAGTCCTTTTCTACTCTGCTTCAACATACAGTATCACAGATATAATAATAAATTTTTATTTTAAGCCACTAAGTTTGGGAGTAGCTTATTACACAGCAATAGATAACTGAAAACTAAAATTGATAATTTATTTTATTTTTGGAAAATTATTTTTAGTCTTATATTCTTCTAATAATTCCAGGTTAAACATATTTATATGTAAATCTAGATGAATATATGATTTCTTTGGTATTAATTTCTATAAATAAAAATTCTAAGATGAAGAATATAAATACATTTAAGGTTCTTGATATGTATTGCTAAATTTCGTTCTGAGAATATTATGACAAATTGTACTCCAGAATTATAAAGGATGTCTGTGTACTCACATTCTCTCCAACATGGATATTTAATATTTTAAATAGTTGTCAACATGGTGGCCAAAAGTGGAAATTTGCATTTCTTTGATGAGACAAGGTGAACCTACTACTTTCAGATGATCATCCAACCTTTATTTTCCTCCTTTGTGAATTGCCTAATAAAATCAGAAGAAACTACTTTTGAATCAACTTAAAATTCCTATTTAACTCTTTAGTATTTGAATCCAGAACACTATCAAAATTAGACACAGTCTGACATAAAATTTATCATATTTAATGTTGTTTCTATTAAGAATATAGGAATAGAAAACTCAACTTTGATACATTTTTAAATTAGGCTAATACTACACATTAAACATGTAATATGTGTATGTACGAATACAAATAAAAAACAAAATTGTTTTACAACGATACTTAGTACGATAATTTAAGGAGGTTTATTCTGAGTCAAGTTTGAAGACCATGATCCAGAGCCACACCCATGAAACCTTGAGCAAGTAGACTCAAAGTGGTGAGGTTACAGTTTGGTTTTATACATTTTAGGGAGACAGGAATTACAGGTGAGATTATAAATCAATATGTGGAAAACATACATTGATTTCACCCCAAAAAGTGGGACATCCAGAAGGGGGGCAGGGCTTACAGGTGAAAGGTATGTTTAAAGGTCCTTTAGCTGACAATTGACTGAAAGAGTTAGGCTTTGTTTAAAAGACTAAGAGTTGGTGAAAAGCAAAGCCTGTATACAATAAAGGGTCTGCTAATTAGAGACACATACCAGACCAACTCAGGTGGTTTGTCATGTATATTAAGGAAGGAAGGTCTAGCATAGCCTCAGGGCTGTTAGTGAGTCCCAAGAACACATCTAAGAAGAGGAGGGGTAGGATGAGGCATTCTCATCTCCTTTCTCCTGGCTTGCAACTCAATTTTATGGACCCCCTGGCCATTAGGGGGTCCAGTCTGTCAGCCACTGAGGGGAGCCTTAAGATTTTATTTTAGTTCACCAACCTAATGTTAAGAAGAAACTTCTTTTCATTGAGAAAGTCTCATTTAACTTAGTCAAGTTTAGGAGACAGCCTAATCTCAAAATTGGCACTTGAGTATTTTTTTCTCTATTTTCTTTTATTCACATTTTTATTTTAAACATGTTTATCTTCATTGAGAATATATATCAGCTATCCAAAGGCCTGTACATATAATGTCTAGGTACAGTCATCTAATAATAATAACATGTATACCTGCTGTAGTAGGTAGAGCAGTGGACTCCCTATGATGTATATCCATCTGGAACCTGTGAATGTCACCTTATTTGGAAAAAGGTTCTTTGCAGATGTGATTAAATTAATAATTCTGAGATGAGATAGATCATTGTTGTTTAGGGTTGACTTTCAATCCAATGACAAATACACTTGTGAGAGACAGAGGAGAACAGAGAGGGGAAGCCTGCCTGAAGACAGAGGCAGAGGCAGGAAAGAGTGTCAAGAATTGCCAGCTGCCTCCAGAGGCTAGAAGAGAAGCATGGAAAGGATTGTCCTCTAGAAACTCCGGAAGGCCACACTTCTACACTGCTGGTGGGAATGCAAACTAATACATTCCTTTTGGAAAGATGTTTGGAGAACACTTAGAGATATAAAAATAGACCTGCCATTCAATCCTACAATTCCTCTATATGGTTTTAGTTTTTATGTTTAGGTATGTGATCCATTTTGTGTTGATTTTTTTTTTTTGTATATAGCAGCTCCCTACAGAACTAAACATGCAACTACTATGTGAACCAGCAGTGGCACTCTTGAGTGTTTATCCTGGAGGAATGAAAACTTATGTCCACAAAAAACCTGTACAGAAATGTCCGTAGCAGCTTTATTCATAATAGCTAAAAAATGGAAACTGCCCAAGTATCTTTCCACAGGTAAGTATTGAAACGAACTATGGTACATCCATCCCATAGGATTTAACTCAACAGTGAATAGGAGTGAACTCTTACTATGTACAACAACTTGGATGGGTCTACAGAAATTATGCAGAGTGAAAAAGACCGATCTCTCCCTGATTTCCTTTGTATGTCTTTGTTGAAGGGAAAAAAAACTGTAAAGAGTAGAAAAGAGTAGTTGTTGCCAAGGATTGGAGATGGGAGCAGGGATGGCAGTCAGAGAAAGGTGTCCATAGCAATGTAAGGGTAGTGTGAGGGCACTCTGCATCTGAACTGTTCCATATTTGGGCAGTGGTGGTGGTCGCAGAAATCCATGCATGATAAAATTATAAAAAACTAAACACACACACACACACACACACACACGTACATATAGATGTGTAAAACATGAAATCTGATCAAGGTCAGAGGATTGCATCAGTGTCAATTTCCCAGCTGTGATTTGTAAAAAATGAAGTTAAGCTGTTGACAGCTTGGACAAGAATGAGGGCAACAGGGTAAGAAAGGAAACAATGTATGCAACACACCTGCTGTCCTTTAGGACAAGATAATTACCCGGAGACAAACCTGCAGTTAAAAACTGCAGTAAAGCCATCGACTTGGGGTTCACCAGTTTTATTAATCTCAAAGAACCTGTGTTTTGTTTCATGGATGTTTCTCTATTGTTTTTATGCTTTCTAAAGCATAAAACCTATGCTCGAGTTGAATCCTATGGGATGGATGTACCATAGTTCGTTTCAATACTTACCTGTGGAATAAAATATTAATTTCTGCTTTGTTCTTTATATCTCCTTTCTTTTGCTTACTTTAGGTTTCATGAACTCCTCTTATTTTAGTTTCTTAGAAGTTTAGTCTTCAATTCTAAATACAGGGGGTACCAAAATAATGTACACACATTTTAAGAGCTCTTCTAGGACATAAATCCATCATTCCCCCAAAGTATATGAATTGCAGGTAAAATAGATGTACAGGTACGCTGGACCAGTAATGATACCTTCAATTTAACTTCAAAAAGTACTAGATAACATCTCTTAAAATGTATACTTTTTTGGGGCACCCTCTACATTTTTTTCTTTTCTAATATGTATAGGTATTTGGTGCTATGACATTTATTATAAATATAGCTTTAGCTTCATCTCACACATTTGATAGGTTGTGTTTTCATTTTCATTCAGTTTCAACCACCGCGACACCTGACTATTTTTAGAGACAGGGTATCGCTCTTCCTTAGGCTGAGCTTATGAGCTCAAGCGATCTGCCTACTTACCTGTTTGCATTTTTTTAACTTTTAACTTATTTGTGTCTTTAGACCTCCATTAGATTTCTTTTTTTTTTTTTCTTTTTTTTTCTTTTCTTTTGGAGATAGAGTGTCACTCTGTCACCCTGGGTAGAGTGCCCTGGCATCATCGTAACTTACAGCAATCTCAAACTCTTGGGCTCAAGTGATGCTCTTGCCTCAGCCTCCGGAGTAGTTGGGACACAGGCACTTGCCACCATGCCTAGCTAGTTTTTCTATTTTTAGTAGACATGGAGTCTCTTTCTTACTCAGCCTATTCTTGAACTCCCATCATCCCACTTCAGCTTCCCAGAGTGTTAGGATTACATGCGTGAGCTACTGCACCTGGCCTGGAAATTTTTTCTTTTTTCTTTTCTTCTTCTTCTTCTTCTTCTTTTTTTTTTTTTTTTTTTTTTGGTTATATAATCTCACTATGTCACCCTTGGTAGAGTGCTGTGACGTCACAGCTCACAGCAGCCTCAAACTCTTGGGCTTAAGCAATTCTCTTGCCTCAGCCTCCCAAGTAGCTGGGACTACAGGCACCTGCCACAAATCTGGCTATTTTTTTTGTTTGAACCCACCAGCCCTAATGTGTGTGGCTGGTGCCCTAACCTCCTAACCACTGAGCTACGGGCACCCAGCCTGAAAAATTTTTCTTAACATAATTAGTAATATGTTTAGGTAGCTGCCACATTACCTGTTCTTTAAACCTTATCTCTCTTTTATTTTTGAATAAAAACTTTCAGATAATTAGAAGTATTTTATTATTCTACAATTTTTATTTATCTGCTTCTAGTTTTTTCTTTACTGTTTTTTAAATAGCTACCCTAAAGACTACCTGTACTTTTTAAGGTTTAATACAGATTTTTACTTTTATTAGTTGTCCTGCTAGGACTTTTAACTCTATTTATTCATTTTCTGCTTTTTGTGATATGATTGTCATGAACTTTAAATGTACATACATTTGAAACTATATACATCATTGGGGTTTATTTTACTTTAGTTATTTTTTTTTACAAACAGGATTTTACTGGGTCTCCTAGGTAGGAATGCAGCGGTGTGATGGGAGCTCACTGTAGCCTTGAACTCCTAACTTTGAATAATCCCCTTGCCTCAGCCTCCCAAGTAGCTTGGACTACAGGTGTGTGCCACCATACTGGTTTTTTTTTTTTTTTTTTTGTAGAGATGGATTTTCAATATATTGCCCAAGCTGGTCTTAACTCCAGGCCTCAAGCAATCCTCCTGCCTTGGCATCCCCAAATTCTGGGATTATAGGTATGAACCTCTGCCTGGCCTGTTCTTGTTAGTGTATTATTCATCTGTGTGTGTGTGTGTGTGTGTGTGTGTGTGTGTGTCTCCTTCTTCTTCATTTCTTTCTATATTTCAATTTGGAATAATTTTCCTTTTGCTTGAAAAGCCCAATTTACTATTTCTTCTGTGAGTACTCCTGGTGATAAATTCTTCCAGTATTTGTTTTTCATTTTTCTTAATTTTTAAAGAATATCAGTTTTGGTATAAAATTCTAGTTTGGCAATTTCTTCTTTTCAATACCTAAAGATATATTTCCATTGTTTTCAGGCTTCTAAAGTTTCTCTTGGGAAGTCAGCTGTTAGCCTTAACTGCTCTTTTGAAACTGCTGTGTCTTTTTTTTCTGGTTGCTTTTAAGATTTTCTTTTTGTCTTTAGGCACCTTCATTTTTACTACAAGATACATAGGCATATGGAATTTTTTCTCTCTTAGTTTATTTATACTGCTTGAGGATAAGAGTGATGCCTGAATTTGTAGCATGATGTGTTTTGTCAGATCTGGAAAACTCTCAATTACATGTATTATCTCTTTAAAGATTACTTCTATTCGAGTCTATCTTCTTCTTCTGAAACTTGAGGTACATATGTTTTGGGCTTTTTCATTATAATCCATATGTTCTTAACACTTTTAAAAGTATTTTCTATCTTTTTTCATCCTTGTGGCAGTGTGCATGCACTATTTTCAACTTACTTTCAAATATATTAATCCTCTCCCCAGCTGTTTTCAATCTGCTGATAAATGCAATAATTAAGGACTTAATTTTAGTTACATTTTTAATTTCTAGAATTTCCATGTAATATGTTAATATATTAGTTTTCTGTTGAAAGTTGTTATCTTATCAACTTTCACAAATTGATATATGAATGTGTCTAATAACTAAAATATCTTGATCACCCTTGTGTCTATTTTCATTGCCTATTTTTATATTGACCTTATTTCAAATATACTTGATACTTTTAATTAAGTGGGAAATATTGTATAAGAAAAATTAAAGTGATGAGGATAATTTACTTTTCCTCAGAGCAGATTAATCCTATCCTCTCCCAGACAGCTCAAATGTGGGCTGTTTACCTTAATCTTGGGTTCAAAGCTATGTTGTATCCTTTGTAAAATTGAATCTATCTCTGATATAAATGTATATTTAGTATATACTCCCAACTCTGAACTGATATCTCAAGTGTTTACTAGAATTTGGAAATTCTGGACTTAAATTTTTGTATCCCCAACTATGCAAGATCGCTAACACCTCTGTTATATTTTCCAACTATTTTTTTCAGAGTGTTCTGAGTCTTTAGCAATGCAAAAATTAAGAATCAGTGAATGCTTTGATGCTAAAATTGGAGTGGAAGGCAGCACCTGTGGCTCAAGGAGTAGGGCGCTGGCCCCATATGCCAGAAGTGGCGGGTTCAAACCCAGCCCCAGCCAAAAACTGCAACAAAAACAAAAATTGGAGTGGAGTATTAGGCTTACTTTTCTAAATTTCACTTCCTTTTGGTTCTTGGCCCTTCAAGTTTCAGCTGCCTTGGCAGCCTTATACTCCTATTTGTCTTTCTACCCCTATGAAATTATCAAAAGCTCTTCAGATTTATCTAATTCTTGGCATCTTTCTTTTGCCCAGTTCAACCTTGCTCTGTTTTTTTTTAAATTATTATTATTAAATCATATCTGTGTACATTAATGCGATCATGGGGCACCATACACTGGTTTTATAAACAGTTTGACACATTTTCATCACACTGGTTAACATAGCCTTCCTGGCATTTTCTTAGTTATTGCGTTGAGACATTTATATTCTACATATTCTTGTTAGTAAAGTATCTCAAGAATGGAAGAAAAAGTATCCAATGTACTCAGCCCTACTAATTTATGGCTTTCTTATGAAAGCTATAACCCAGTTATAACCTAAGAATATAGGGAAGGGGGAGAAGGAGGGGAGAGAGGGGGAAGGATGGGTGGAGGGAGGGTGATTGGTGGGATTACTCCTACGGTGCATCTTACAAGGGTAAATGTAGAACCTTACTCTCTTTGTATAGAAATCAGCAAATGTGCTAAGAGGAAGAGTAGAATGAAAATTGTTGGGTTCTCCTCAATGAGCTTCCCTTTTCTCTAGGACTTTGGCACCTGTTGCAGCATTTCACCATGCCCTCGATCATATTTGTCTTGCACTTATTCCAGCTTCTCTATTTGTTTGCGCATGAAGCATTAGTCTACTATAAATTATTCCACCATATCATGAAGAGAAATATTCTATTGAATTTTAATTAAAAAAAAAAAAAAAACAAGTTTGGATTATGAGCTTCCAGATGTCAAAGATTTGCATTTTTATTTTATTTTATTTTATTTTATTTTTTGAGACCAGGGTCTTTCTTTGTCCTTCCAGCTGGAGGGCTGGAATGCTATGGTGTGATCACTTTAGCCTTGAATTCCCAGGTTCAAGCAATCCTCCTGCCTCAACTTCCTGAGCAGCTGGAACTACAGGTGTATACCACCTTGCCCAGGTAATTTTTTCTGTTACTTACTTATTTCTTTATTTTTATTTCTTTATTTTGAGACAGAGTCTTACTATGTCGCCCTTGGTAGAGTGTCGTGGCATTACAGCTCACAGCAACCTCAAACTCTTGGGCTTAAGGGATTCTCTTGCCTCAGCCTCCCAAGTAGCTGGGACTACAGGCATTCACTGCAATGATCGGCTATTTTTTTATTGTAGTTGTCATTGTTGTTTGGCAGGCCTCCGCTGGATTTGAACCCCTCCAGCCCCCAGTGTATGTGGCTGACGCCCTAACCGCTGAATTTTTTTCATTTTGATTTGTTTTGTTTTGTTTTGTTTATAGAAACAGTGTCTCACTCTTGCTCAGGCTGGTCTCAAACTCTCCTACCCTCAAGCAATCCCCCCACCCTGGCCTCCCAGAGTTCTAGGATTACAGGTGTGAGCCACAGCACCCGGCCTTTTTTTTTTTTTTTCTCAGTATAGCTGTTCATACTTACTAATACTGGTGTCATGAGTGTTTTCATGATAATAGTTTCTGTTGTGCTCATAGTAATGAAATAATTCATGCTTATGTTGGTGATAACAACAGTAGATTCTATGAAAGGATAAAATCTTGAGATATTAAATCTTCCAATGTTTTTGCCTTTTGCTTTTGTCCATCTACACAGGTAGTTTGTTCTGTGTCTGTTGTGCCATGTGAAAATATGATAGACTAGAGAAGCCAAAGAGGCCTGTAATTCTCTGACTTTGGTGTTTCTGAAGCCTACTTGTTTAAGGAAACTTAGAAAATTTGAGACTTTGACAAGATTTTTGAGAAAAACAACATGGCTAGAGTAGCAGTCTCCCCACTCTAAGACAAGAAAATAATCCCCCTGAGTGGGTGGTGACAAAAAAAGAGAGTGATACTCTGTAGAGACAGTCATGGTGCAGCAAGTGCTGCTATTCTGTCCTGTCTCCTGCCCCAAGTAACTGTCTTAGAATATGCAGACCTGATTTCTACCTGCCAGTAATGGAACTTGTTTGTGTGGGGGGGGTTCCTCTGGCCATCAAATCCCACTTTGCATTAATCTGTGGTAGACTGGAAATGCCAGAGTATTAATGCCCCAGAAAACATCCTTCAATCAATAGGAATTGGCATGTAAATACTCCAGTTCTCAGTTCAGGAATTGTGTGTTCTACACTGGATCTTGAGCCATTTTCCCAGAAGGTTAAGCTCTGGTTGGCCAAAGTGGCTTGATAATACCCCCTTTGGGACTGCTTTCCCATACCTCCCAAAGAAGCAATTTTCCCTAGAATCCTTGTTTCAGGGCCTACTTCTGGGTGAACTCAAACCAAGATTTACAGCTAGCGCAGATGTGCTCGGATAGCTCTGAGACAGCAAGCAGAGACAACAACAAGGCTGCGGATGCATCAGGACTTTGAGCCATGAGCCACGGTCAGCCTCCCAGAGATCCCTATCACTCTTGAAGGGGTTTTAAATACAGAAGAATCCTTAACATTATTCAGTGGTCTGTTTCCTAATTGGGAAGGTACTACTAAGCTACCTCTGGAAAATGAGTGACTCACCAGCTACACACAAGTGCATTTCTGTGAAGATGTATCTTGGATTAAGCTTTTTATTAGGATGATGTATTCTATTGTTGTTAATTCTCCTGTATTAACATCCCTATGTTCTAAAACAGGGAAATTACTGTGAATATATATAACTAAAAAGATATTTATTTATTTATTTATTTTTTGAGACAGAGTCTCACTATGTGGCCCTGGGTAGGGTGCTGTGGCATCACAGCTCACAGCTAAATAGATTTTGATCACTATTGTAGATGACATTCATTTCAGATCTTCTGATGGACTTAAGGAATCGGAAGTTAATCTTTTTTTTCTTTAAGCCACTGAAAGCATGATGCAACATGATAGAACAGGGAACATGGCTGCAAACCTAATTCCTTTCTGAAACTTCCATTTTGCTCATTAAACCTTGTAAGTCAGGTGATATTATTAAACTGGTGTTTACGTTAAGGCTTAACAGATTAAAAATGGCTTCTTGGCTTCAAAATGCTAAAAGTATTTTCTAGCTATCAAAATGTTCATTATTGCTAGCTAACTCGTTAAAGTCACTCATGCCATATAGGTGACATTTTTCCATTTTCCACAGAAGTCAAATTTATCCTTTATTCATTTCTTCTCTCTTTAAAATAGAAGGCAAACTTTCTTCTGCATTCCTTTAGAAGGGAAACTATCAGATGTTACACTAACCCAATATTCATTATCCTATTTGCCATAGTTATGAAGTAATGCAGAAAAGGCTAGTTATAAAACTAGAAGATCCGTAACGAATTAAGCACCTATAAACTTTGTTCCCATTCAAACATCCCTTTCCACTTAACATCAGAGTCAACAAATCAACATGTTTTAAGTAAGTATAATGATATTTTTGTTTGCTTGTCTATATCCAATTTCTGCCTTTTCATACTGCCTTTTGTCCTGGGAAGCTGAACTTTATCATGTAATCAAGCGGCTCCTTTGCTCTCCAGATTCCATTTGGGTTTGGCCGATGGGAGCTGCTGGCAGGAGACCAGAAGACAGGAAGAGAGAGGAATCGGGGTAATTGCCCTCCCAACTCCCTCTCTGCTGGGTCACTGGGAGCGGGCTGTGACCTAAGTCACAGTTCCTTTGAGGCAGCCCTCCCCTCTGGCTACAGCTCTCTGGGTCACAGGTGGGGGCTGGGGAAGGAGGGTGGCTGGTAATGACTTCCTGCTGTTGCCAAGCCAAATATCCTTCAGCATCCTTTGTTGGTTTCCCTTGACCCTGCCCAACAACATTTTTAAGGTTTCTTTATTAAACTTTCCTTAATTATGCAGTGAGTGAGTATGCTGTCTGTCTCCTGCAGAGACCAGGCTGGTACAGTTTGCCCCTCTCCATTTGTCAGACGTAAGCAGAACAAGACGAAGCAATACAATGAATATGCAACGTACATCAAGGACATACCTTGGAAATGACAGTGGGATTCCATGCAGCAGATGAGCATGATGTTGGGCAATTGCTCAAATCACAAGTAAAACTATTATTTAATTCAGTTCGGCAGCTACTCCAGTTAAAAACTGAAGGGAAAAATCAATCCTTAGGCACTGCAAAAGAGAATGATTTTAAAACCAAAGGACTAAAAGAGACAGTAGACAAATAAAGAAATCCTTTGCTTTTTTTTTTTTTTTTTTAAATAAAAAGACACTTTCTTGGCTCAGCGACCCTAGTTCAGGGGTTAGGGCTCCAGCCACATACACTGGGGCTGGCAGGTTCGAAGCCAGCTCAGGGCTGCTAAAGAGCAATGACAACTACAACAACAACAACAACAACAACAACAACAAAAAATAGCCAGGCATTGTGGCGGGCACCTGTAGTCCCAGCTGCTTGGGAGGCTGAGGCAAGCAAATTGCTTAAGCCCAAGAGTTTGAGGTTGCTGTGAGCTGTGGCACTCTACCCAGAGCGACATAGTGAGACTCTGTCTCAAAAAAAAAAAAAAGAAAGAAAGAAAGAAAGATACTTTCCTCATGCTCTGTGCAAAGTAAAGAAGGTCCTGATGACCCATTCTCCTCTTTTGTAAGGAATATCAGGAATATTATACCCCAAAGCCACCCAACTAGTACTCAAGTTTGTTCCTTTTCTATCTTAAGAATTAGCACATATATAATTACAATTATAATCTACATTTTAGTAAATGTTAAATAAGCTTATATAATTTTCACTCTACTTTTAAAGAAAAAGTCGCAATCAAACTTCTTATTTGTCTATTGAGAGTCAAATGTTGGTCCCTGCTTTATTTAAATAAATGTAAGAGGCCTTTTTCCAGGATGAATTAGCTCTGGTAACAGGACCTTCTGAGTGTCCTTGTGGGAACTGAGCACGGCCACTTTGGGAGAGCCATTCCTTCCAAGGTTTCTTCTAAGGGTCTCCCTCCGAGTTGGGGTCAGCCTCCAGAATCACACAGCCTAGAGTTCAGGTTCCAGTTCCATCCCCTAGGGCCCCTTTGGCTGGGAATCTTTAAAAGGAAGTTACATATAATGCATATAGAAATACCAAAACAGGAGATGTAGCAAGAAATGTCAATAAGGAGAAGCCTAAAAACACAAAAGAAAAGACAAATGAATTACTTAAGACAATAAAAGTGAATGGGAAAAGTTCCTTTTTCTAGAGGGTAAATATAGGTAAAACAAACTCTAAGCTTTAAGCTCCTGATATATAACCAAAACGTCAAAAATATTAAAATTAAAAGAACAAAGACTCTTGGGAAAATGAAAAACATAAAGGAGGCAGGGTTTAGGGCATTTCTATTCATAGAAATTCAAGTCGATGTAAAATACCTTATAATTATGATAAAAACAGAATTGTTTTTTATGTTGGTTAAAGGTATCAATAATAACAAAATTACTGTAGTCTCTCTCTGGCCTCAGGGTCTGTAGGCCATGAGGTCAGACTCCACTCTGCTCAGGAAAATTTATGTGGCCAAAATCATAACATCAAAATACAAAGAGGGAAAACTTTAAGACAAAGAGTAATTAACAAACCCCAAATGTTAGGCCACAGTAATATGCACATATCAACCGATGGCATAATGGGTTTGAAAATAGTAACCAACTCTTAGCTTCTGTTCTTTAGAATAGAGTTTTCCAACCCATAAGCACTCTTGTGCCATAGATCATGTGAGCCCTTAGGTCCTTTCCAGAGCTAGGGGCTACTGAAGACTTCAGGCCGGCCACCGCTATCTTTGAGAGCTTTTTCTGAAACTCCTTAGTGAATACCCTGAGCAGAGTGGAATCTGTCCTCATGGCCTGCAGACCCTGATGCCAGAGAGAGACTATAGTAATTTTGATGCCAAACGAGGAGCTACATTTCACTTTCTCCACTGCAGCCGGCACAATACACTGGGCACAGGAAAGGACACGTCCCCCACCGGGCTCTGAGTCAGCGACCCCTGAAGAGTGAGCTATAGCTGCCTCGGAAGGAGCAGAGACATTCATGTAGAGGTGCCCAAGGAGTCAGCTGTGCAACAAGGATGTGGCTGGGAGTTAGGGAGGGTGAGCAAGAACACGCCCAGAACTCAGCTCTTGAACTCTGTCATTATGTATTTTGGAAACTTCTGTCCCTTTGTGGCAGATGTGCCTTTCTATGCTAGCAGCAGAGCAAATTTTCTAACTGCCTGAATAAACCACAAATGAAAGTTTCATCACTCTTTAGAAATATAGATGTATTTTTATATGCTATATTGGAAAAACTAACACTACCTATACTTTCTGATAATTGGGAGCTAATCAATGGGCACTCGGGTATAAAGAGATGTAAAGGTCATTGGAAATCAAGAAGTGGGGAGGGGTGAAAACTTACCTATCAGGTGCAATGAACACTATTTGAGTGACAGGCACACTGAATCCCCCCACCTAAGTATTATAAAAGGTATACATGTAACAAAAACATTCGTACCCTCTGAATATTTTGGAAAAAAAAACTTTTTTTGAGACGGAGTCTCAGTTGCCCTGGAGTTGAATGCTGCGGCATCACAGCTCACAGCAACCTCAAACTCCTGGGCTCAAGTGATCCTCTTGCCTCAGCCTCCCAAGTAGCTGGGACTACAGGCACCTGCCACAATGCCCAGTTATTTTTTTTTGGAGAGGGAGTCTCACTCTACCTTAGGCTGGTCTTGAACTCATGAGCTCAGGCAATCCACTTACCTAAGCCTGCCAGAGGCTAAGATTACAGGCATGAGTCACTGTGCCTATTGTGAAATTTTTTAAAAAGAATTTTTAAAAAATATTGATATATCACTTACTACAAAATCCATTCATATTTCACAATTTATTTCAATGATAAATTTTTCAAGAAAAGTAAAGGAAGACTATTAGGTTTCCTAAACGCAATTTTAATTGTTAGGACATTTTGAATGGTTATTTATTAAAGTTGAGGGGTTTTAGATCTAGTCTGATAAACAAAGTTTATACCAATGTTAACAACCAACTATTTGAAGAAATTATTCTTTAAAACTCTTGCCTGGGAATTATATGCAGCCTGGTTAGGTTGTAGTTAGATATAGCCTGAATTAGATAATAGTTTTACTTGTGATTATATTATATATCAGAAGAGAATTAAAAATAATTTTCATTACAATTTGATATTTACCTGGCAAGGGCAACAACACGACCACAGAGGTAGTTTTCCGGGGCCAAGGCTTACCCACTGAACTCCGGGGGTGCTGACCCCTGCAATTTCCCCAAACATGGGAAACTCGACTACATAATTTGTGGTAGTGGGGGACTGTGTTTCTACTCTCCCCTGACCAAAAAAAAAAAATTGGTATTTATTTTAAATGTATTAGCTTCTAAGATAATACTTCAAATACATAGGCCAAGCAATAAAAATAATGAGACAGACAGACACAAAATATTAGTTAACATTGTGAATTGAAAGCCATGTTCCTGTGTAAAGCTCAGTACGCCGTTTAAAGTTTGTTTTGGTGATGTAATGCAGCTAAACTACACGGTGTCTATTGATTTAATGATTTTTTTCCCCCAGCAGACATGCTTTAAAACATGTATGAGGCCCTACCACTGTCCTATTCTTGTGTACTCAGTAGCTCATTTGTATGCAAATTCTCTTGTATGCAACTTATTCTTCGGTAAATGCTACCAGCAGCCTGAGCGTCTCTGTAATTATGTTCCATCCCTGTCTGCCCTATTTGTTTCTTACTCTTTGGTGGCCACAGTCCCAGCATCATGTTCCAGTCATGAATTACAGAGCGGCTCAGGTAGCAATTTCTCTTATTGGTGATGGGCCTGCTGTACAACCCTCCCTGAACACATTGCTCACCTGCCCCAGATCTTTCTAGACTGCAGGTGTGGGACGTGTTCCTTCTTTCCTTTTGTTTATTTCCTAAATCTGTTTTTTTTTTTTTTTTTAACTAGACATCTTTTGGTTCTAACAGAGATAAGTTGTTCGACTAACTACCTTCGCCTCTTCCCATTTCCTCCCTCAGTTTGATTTATGTGCTGCTAAGAGGTAACATTGCTATATATATATATATGTGCTCATCTGGGATTGTTTATAGTAAGGCTGAGAAATCTAATGAAAATTTCATGTGGGACAGTCACGCCAGGAATAAACATTATGCACATAGCTTTACACATAAATATAAATGCAATGTGTATACCTTCTTTACACACACATACAAGTGTATGTGAATAAAATGTGTGTCTGTGTGTGTGCATGTGCGCGCAGAGACAGTGAACCTATACGCTCTGGACAGTAATGCCTGTATCTGAACCCTAGTTCTATCATTAATTGTCTGTTTGACCTTGGGCAATTTCTTAAGCTCCAGTGCCTCACTTTTCTTGACAGTAAAATGATGATAAGAACAGCACCTATCTCATGGAGTTGTCATGAATATTAAATAAATTAATACATATAAAGTGCTTCTCAGTACATGGTAAGCTTCAATAAATGTCAGCTATTTTATTATCACATGAGATAAACAACAGATAGAGATACACACAGAGCAGATAGGGATTAGATTAGATCCCCTGTTTGTTCAGTCAACGTTCATGGGACCTGCTGGGACCTGCTGCATGCTCGCCTTGAGATGTGAGCCCTGGGGCTGGGGGGGAAGGGGGAGATGGCTTCTGTTCTCAGATGTGTGTCAGGACACTGCACTTGATGGGGGCTTCTCCCTCTGTTCCTGTCCTCCATATCTAACAGAATAGGCTACCAACACCCGGCCTGGCTGGGATCGTGATAACTGGCCCCACTCAGTGCTAACTAGTCCTTCCTCACCTACCACCTTGACTGTTCCCTTTGCCCAAGGAGGATTCCTATCCATACATGTCTCTGCCCCAGCTTCATGGAGAGGCCCTCACAGTCCCTCAGTGCCTTTGCCATCCTCATGTCCAGTGAGTGCAGTCAGTGCGGGTTATTCCAGGGTTCTGGGGACAGGATTATGTTTGCTGTGGTCTGTCCCTACCACAGGGCAAGACATGGCTACAAGATGCACGTCTTCCCTCCAGGTAGGCCCAGGGGATCCACAGCTGCAGACACAGCCCTTCCTAGGAGCAGGCATGAAGCCCCGACTTTCTCATGCTGGAGAAGTCAGGCACACTTGAGCACAGCACCCTGCCACCAGTCTGTGTGCACGGCCACTGACCCGGACTCTTCTGCCATCCTCTACTGTCACATCTGGCTCCCAGCTCCAAAAACACCCAGCGGCACCACTTCTGTAAAGGGCTGTGCCTCTAACCAGCTGCCTGTAACAACCCTGCTCCTGTGGGATGATGGATATTGTGCTCCCCCATTCCACAGGTGAGGAAACTGAGGCTCAGGGATATTATAACTTGCTCAAGGTCACACAGTGAATACATGACAGAATTTGGGCTCATATTGGTTTTCCCTAACTGCAGTCTAATAACCTTTTCATTCATTAACTCAACCAATATTTATTGAGGGCCTGCCATGTGCATAGGCTCTGCAAAGACAGGTGTGGGCAGGGCTGGGACCACCTCTGCTCATGAAGCCTCCACCAGGCAGGAAATGCATCAGTATCTAAGTGATCAAAATGAAGTGAGATGAGTGTTGTGGCCAAGGAAGTGCATTTATTAACTATCTCCCCCAGTATTCTGCCAGAGACTGGAAATGTATTTATATGAATGAATCCTGTGACCAGTCCGGTCTCCAGGGACCTGTTGCCGCTCACACTTGATACCCACCTAGGATGTGTCCCGCCATTGGCCACAGCTGTCTACACGGGATGGGGGGCTGTTCCTCTGAGTCATCCCTGATAGCCCAGGGACAGAGAGGACCTCATACAAAGGCATAGTGCTAGATGCATCCCAGAGAGCTGAGCACCCTGCTTGGTGGGCATCAGGGTGAGTGGAGTCTGTGTGAATGTGGCGTGGTGGGAGGGGTTCACAGATGGCCACACCTAATCAGCTGGCATAAAATGCTTTCTCTGCACTTCTATTTCAATTGCTCGCTAAAGAAATAACTTTTTTATTAAATGAAGACATTTTGCCTTATCAGGAACAGTACGCTTTTGTATGAAACATGAATTTTACAAGGAGTTTACAGAATACTAAGGAAAACAAACAGAATAGCCACAGTGATAATCCCCACCACTGAATGGACACTCATTACATCCTCTACAATCTCTGTGTGAGGTGGGGACTGCACAGACGGAGCTGAGCTACCGTTTCGCTTGCCAGTAAATGGTAGAGCCAGGACTCACACCCAGGTTCTCTGAGAGCAGAGTCCCTTCTGTAACTGCCAAGTCTCCCAAAGCCATCTGACATGGAGACAGTGGCTTCAGTGCTGGCTCACAGGGTCAGAGAGGAGGCACAAGGAAGGGGTTTTAGCCTCCAGGGGAACTGGCTGGAGAGCCAGTGGAAGTGAGGGCATCCTGAAAGGGGAAATGTGTGCAAAGCAGAACAATCCAAAGCAGCCTGGATGTTAAAGAATCCACGAGCAATGTGGCATTTTGGGGTGGCGAGGAAGGGGGTGGGGACCGAGAGTGGCCAGAGGTGGTGCTGGAGGGTGGACAAAGTCCCTACGTCCAATACCTTGTCAGTCCAGCCAGGGAGCTCTGGGGTTTTAGGAAGCATTGAAGTTTTTAAGGACTGGTCGTGGGGTGAGGGAGCATACGGTTCTCATTTTTTTAGTCTTTTACAAAGAAAATTTGGACGCAGTTTGGAAAACACTGTGTAGCCTGACATGTGGGAGATGAGTTAGGAGGTCACGTGTCTCCTCATTTCTAATTTGGTACCCTCTTCAGCAATAACGTCTTTATAACACATTCTCAGCAGATGTAGGGTTATTCACAAACAATACACGATACAACTGTATTCACACACTGCATGCATTGAAATATACACGAAAAGTAAACACTAAAAACATGCCATAAAAATAAATGGAAGTCTCGAGACTTGACGGAGGTGGTGGCTGCACAATATTGTGAAGGCACTCAATGTCACTGGTTTCTGCACCTAAAAGTGGTGAAGTTAATGTTATATGAATCTTACTTCAATAAAAACAAGTAAATGTGAGTAGTGAGACATTCAAGTCTTTTCTTCCCAATCCCAATGCACCTGGGGGTGAGGGCAGAGGTGAGGAGCTCTGGGGGCTGGGTCTGGCTATGGGAATGGGCAGAAAGAAAGGATCTGAGGAGGGTTTAAGAGTTAGTGATTGAAGCTTATCATCTTTAATCATCAGAGAGATGCAAATCAAAACTACTTTGAGATATCACCTAACCCCAGTAAGAGTAGCCCACATAACAAAATCCCAAAACCAGAGATGTGCGTGGATGTGGAGGAAAGGGTGCACTTCTACACTGCTGGTGGGAATGCCCACTAATACGTCCCTTCTGGAAGGATGTTTGGAGAATACTTAGAGATCTAAAAATAGACCTGCCATTCGATCCTATAATTCCTTTACTAGGTTTATACCCAGAAGACCAAAAATCACAATATAACAAAGACACCTGTACCAGAATGTTTATTGCAGCCCAATTCATAATCGCTAAGTCATGGAAGAAGCCCAAGTGCCCATTGACCCATAAATGGACTAGCAAATTGTGGTA
>CAUYPK010149078.1:0-11189 GCA_963574355.1 Loris lydekkerianus | reverse complement strand
GGTGTGAGTCAACACACCTGGCCTGGATGTCTTGTTTTTTTAAAAAGTGTTTTTCTAGCCGGACATTGTGGCAGGCGTCTGTAGTCCCAGCTCCTTGGGAGGCAGAGGCAGGAGAATCGCTTTAGCCCACGAGTTGTTTGTTGCTTGGCGCTTTTCTGCCATAGCACAGTACCCAGGGTGCCAGGTTTTGGCTCTGTCTCAAAAAAAAAAAAAAAAAAAAAAAAAGTGTTTTTACCTGTTTAGATATTATAGGTGTAGTAAGATGTTCTTACTACTTGCTGTAGAAGGAGCTTCTGTCTTACTATACCTATAATATCTAAACATGTAAAAACACTTTTTTTAAAAGCAAGACATTTCTGGAGATTAACCATAGTTTTTAGTTTTCAGTTTGTGTGTATTTTTCCAGAAAATATGCTCATAGGATACTCACAGAAGTGTATTTATATTGTTATAAATATATACACAAAGGAATATATATACACACACGCACACACAAAAAATGTTTTTATGAAGTAGAGATAGTTTGTCCTTGTATCAGGAGAGATCACACAATATGCATGTACTGACCTGTGCCAGTCACATTTGGACATCATTTCTTAAAGTTTGGTCCTCTGACCATCTACATCAGAATCTGATAAAAGTTTCCTAACACTACTCAAACCCTTCAGAATCACTTTCTCTCAGCAAACTCCCCAGGGGAGTCTTATCAACACCATTTGAGAAACACCTGAATATAAAGAAGTGTAAGAAGTTCAAGTTGTTGTTGATAGCTGTCTCTCATTGAAAGTCTTTCCTGTAATCTGTCCCAGGTCAAAAGAGACCAGAAGACAGGACTATTAAATATGTGTGATCCTGATCCAGGAAAGGAAGAGTGGTGGGAAAATCAATGAAACTTGCAAACTGTTTGAAGATCAGTTAATAGTATACTTTCAATGCCAAGTCCCTTGTTTTGATTATTGACCTGTGAAAATATAAAAGATACTAATATTTGGGGAAGCTGGGCAAAGGCTCCCTGGGAATTCTTTGCACTAATTTTTTCAACTTTTTTGCAAGTGCAAAGATACTTCAAAATTAAAATGTACAAATAAAAATATCATGTCTCCCGTTTGGTAAGTACCTGAGAACTTTTTAGAAATGCATATTCTAGCCAGGCAAGGTGGCTCACACCTGCGATCCCAGCACTTTGGGAGGCTGAGATTGGAAGATTGTTTGAAGCCAAGAGTTTGAGACCAGCCTGGGCAACATAATAAGACCCTATCACTATTAAAAAAAATTTTTTTAATTATCCAAGCGTGGTGGTGCTATATGCCTCTAGTTTCAGCTACTCAGGACGCTGAAGCAGGAGAATCTGTTGAGCCCAGGAGTTTGAGGTTGCAGTGAGCCGTGATTGTGCCATGGCACTCTAGCCTGGGTGACAGAGTGAGAGTTTAGTCTCTGAACAACAACAAAAAAATTCTGAAGCATAAACTAAACTGACATGAAGCTCAGACCTTTCACAGGCCTTACCACTAAGTAGCCTCTGATGTGTCATAAGGACTAGGTATGGCTGTAACCGTTTTCCTCCTTCAGTTTTGTGCAATCAGCTTGGGCTCCCTCGAGGGGTTAGCTTTTCTTTGTTTTTGTTGTTGTTGTTTTGAGACAGAGTCTCACTCTATCACCCCAGCTAGAGTGGTGTGTCGTCATAGCTCACAGCAACCTCCAACTCTTGGGCTCAAGTGATCCTCTTGCCTTAGCCTCCTGAGTAGCTGGGACTAAAGGCACCTGCCACAGTGCCTGGCCAGTTTTTCTATTTTTAGTGGAGACAGGGCTGGGAGGGAAGAGGGGTAGTGTCTCAGTCTTGCTCAGGCTGGTCTTGAACTCCTGAGCTCAGGCGATCCACCTGTCTCTGCCTCCCTCCAAGAGGCTAGAATTACAGGCGTGAGTCACCCCACTTCACCCAGAGCAGCTTTTTTAACAGGCACCTACAGCAGTGGTTCTCGAGGTCATTTGCCTAAAAGTCACATGGGATGATTTTCACAGGTGTTGAGCAGGACCCAGGAATATGCCTTTTTAATAAACATGCAATTCAGCCAAGGAAAGTCGAAAGGCCACCCTCTGAGTAACAGTACTTTACAGCAGAGCTTCTCCAACTTTAGAGAGTGTTCCTAGGGATTTTGTTTAAACGCAGGTTTTGATTTGGAAAATCTGGGGCAGAGCTGAAGATTCTGCTTTTCTAAGAAGCTTCCAGGCTATGCTAACCCCTCCATGTCCCAGGACTCTGTAGTCCACCGTTCTCTGCAGATGTTTATCCTGATTTCAGTTGTCCTATAACAACACACTTTGCTCTGGTCTAGGCGTCCTGATTTATCAAAAGTACACCTTGATCTAGGAAAGATATGACAGTAATTTTGTATACCCGTCTCCCTGCTAAAAAAAATAAAGTATTCTATGATTGCTCAAGTTTAGATAGAGTTGTGAAAGGCAACTAAACATAAGTAAATCTTGCCAGTCAGCTAAGAATTAGTCTATTTTTGAAAGCCACATACAACTCAATGGAAAGGCTGCGGGGACCAGGTGCTTTCCAGTCTTGGGAGACAAAACTGCTAATTCAGGCTCCAGCTGCAAACATTTTTTTTTCCTTTTCCACTTGGGGGAAAAGACTTTTAAATTCAGTGATGGCAGAGCCCTGGAGCTCATTCAAACCGAACTGAAAATGTTCTCCACTTTGTTACGTGCTGAATTGTGTGCTCTGTAGCAGCACTAGAAGGACATCCTCGGCGTGCCCGCCCCAGGTGACAGGACAGGTCTGCACCTTGGCCCAGGATGAAGATACAGAGCCAGGATTTCAGGAAGGCCACAGATGTCACTTGTGTGCATTTTTTTTTTTTTTTTTTTTTTTGGATAGAGTCTCACCTTGTTACCCTGGCTAGAGTGCTCTGGCATCATAGCTCACAGCAACCTCAAACTCCTAGGCTCAAGTGATTTTCTTGCCTCAGCCTCCCCAATAGCTGTGATTACAGGTGCCCACCACAATGCCTGGCTATTTTTAAAGAGGGGATTTCACTCTTGTTCAGGCTGGCCTGAAATTCCTGAGGTCAGGCAATCCACCTGCCTCAGCCTCCCAAAGTGCTAAGAGCATAGGCATGAGCCACCATCCTTGGCAACTCTTTTATTTTCAGCTTTTTAAGTTTAATATACAGGGTGTCCTTAAAGTTTAGGTCCAATTTACAATGTTAAACTATTTTAAATTGCACATGAACTTTAAGTCCACCTGGTGTTTACTTGTAGTAAAATACACATAGCTTAAAATTTGCCATGTTAACCACTTTTCAGATTAGTGGCATTACGTAGATTCACATTATTGTGTGACCATTGCCTTTAAACTTGCTCGTCATCTTAACCTGAAATCCCAACAACTATTCTACTTGTCTTTTTTTTTTTTTTAATTAATGAGACGGGGGTCTTGCTCTTGACCAGGCTGGTCTCAAACTCCTGACCTCAAGGGCTCCTCCTACCTCAACCTTCTAAAGGGCTAGGATTACAGGTTCTGTCCTTATGAACTTGACTATCCTACCTACCCTCATACGTCTTAGGTTGGGCTGCCATAACAAAACGCCGCAGGCTGGGTGGCTTAAGCACTAGACATTTATTTTCTAGAGGCTGGAATTTCTAGAGGCTGGAAGTCTGGCTGAAATCAGGGTGGCAACATACACAGTCTGATAGGACGTTCTCAAACTTGCCACCCTGTGCTGATGTTGGCAACACTGTGCAGTAACTTGGAAAGGTTTATGACCTTGGTATACTAGTATCTCGCAGTCCTGTTTGTGACAACATGTGGCAGCGTCTTGCTGTGGGGCGTTCTTTATTGTGTGTTTTTGTGTGCCATTGCAAAAATGGTGAAGCTCGAATTCGAGCGATGAACAAACATTTATAAATTTCTTGTTAAACTTGGCAAGAGTGGAAATAAAATCAGAGCCATATTAGTCCAAGTTCTGGGGGATAATGCCATAAAGAAAATGGCAGTGTACAAATGGATTAAATGTTTTTCTTTCTCTCTTTCCTTTTTTTTTTTTTTTTTGAGACAGAGTCTCCTCTGTCACGCAGGGTAGAGTGTCATTGCTACATCACAGCTCACAGCAACCTCAAACTCTTGGCCTGCAGTGATTCTCTTGCTTCAGATCCCAAGTAGCTGGGACTACAGGCACCTGCCACAACACTGGCTAGTTTTTTCTATTTTTAGTGGAGACGGGTCTTGCTTTTGCTCAGGCTGGTCTCAAACTCCTAAGCTCAAGCAATTCACCTGCCTCGGCCTCCCAGAGTGCTGGGATTATAGGTGTGAGCCACCGCACCCAGCCTAACAATTTGATTTTATTTGTTTTTTTGAGACACAGTTTTACTTTGTCGCCCTTGGTAGAGAGCTGTGGGGTCATAGTTCACAGCAACCTCCAACTCCTGGGCTTAGGCGATTCTCTTGCCTCAGCCTCCACTACAGGCGTCCACCACAACGCCCGGCTATTTTTTGTTGCAGTTTGGCTGGGGCAGGGTTCGAAACCACCACCCTAGGTATATGGGGCCAGCGCCCTGCCCACTGAGCCACAGGTGCTCCCCAACAATTTGATTTTAGACTCAGCCAAAAATCTTGCTGAGGAAAGTTTTACCCGATAAAAGACTCAAGCCTTCGAATTAAAAAAAAATTTAATAAATGTCTGTGTTTTTTTTTTTTTTCGTTCCCATGAGCAGCCTCAAGTGAATCTATGTTTTTTCCCATCATTTTGGGTGTCCTTACCAAACAACTCGACACAAGTACAGATTCTGATGATCTCTTTGTATGGCTTCTTTGATTGATTTTTTTAAGGGTAAAATTAATATCTTATTACCAGGCTCCGCACCTGTAGCACAGTAGTTATGGCGCCAGCCACATACACCAAGGCTGGAGGGTTTGAACCCCACCCGGGCCAGCTAAACAACAATGACAACTGCAACCAAAAAATAGCCAGGCGTTGTGGAGGGCACCTGTAGTCCCAGCTACTTGGGAGGCTGAGGCAAGAGCCTCGATTAAGCCCAAGAGTTGGAGTTCGCTGTAAGTTGTGACGCCAAGTCACTCTACCAAGGGCTACATAGTGAGACTCTGTTTATAAAAAGAACAACAACAAAAAAAAACTTATTACCATCATAATCAGATGGCAGTTGGGTATATAGGCTCCATACTTCTTAATGTTTTGTAAATAAAAAACCTACAATTTTTAAATAGCCAATGGCTGATTATGTTTTCAGAAAACACGTTTAATTCATTAATGGGGGCTTCAAGCTTTTCCTTATTAGCTCCAGAAAATTCACCCACCTTCTGTCCCTTTTTCAAAAACTGGAAAGTTGGCATGCATTTGACTTCACACTCTGAAATAACCTTCTCCCTGTCATCTACCTACTTCTTATTTCAAGGAACACCACATTGGAATACTTTTCAGAGAGGGAATGAAAGACAGGCTCGATCATTTTGCAAGGCCCACACCATGTGGCTAAGGAGTCAACTACTACAAGTTCATCTCCAGCGGCTTCCAAAGCTTCCCTAAAAGCAAACTTGTTCTCCATCTGCTTCACCATCTTGGCGGTTGGGTCTCCCAAGCAACTGTAAGAACCAACAGATCCAAGAAGCTGAAATGAGCTCGGAGCTGTTTGGCTTCTTTTCAATAAAGTTCATTGGGCTGGGCACCCGTCGCTCAGTGGTTAGGGTACCAGCCACATGCTCCAGGGCTGGCAGGTTCGATCCCGGCCTGGGCCTGCTGAACGAACAAACAAAAATAGCTGAGTGTTGTGGTGGGCACCAGTAGTCCCAGCCACTAGGGAGGCTGAGGCAAAAGAATCACTTGAGCCCGAGAGTTTGAGGTTGCTGTGAGCAGTGAAGTGCCATAGCACTCTACTGAGGGCAACAAAGTGAGACTCTGTCTCAATAAAAAAATAAAATAAAATAAATAAAGTTTGTTGGACAAAAGTTACTTATATCAGTTTGGTTAGAAACTTTTTTTTTTTTTTTTTAGTGACAGAGTCTTACTTCATTGCCCCCAGTAGAGTACTGTGACATCACAGCTCACAGCAACCTCTAACTCCTGGGCTTAGGAAATTCTCCCAAGTAGCTGGACTACAGGTGCCCGCCTACTTTTATTGCAGTTTGGCTGGGGCTGGGTTTGAACCTGCCACCCTGGGTATATGGGGCCAGCGCCCTACTCACTGAGCCACAGGTGCCGCCCCTGGTTAGAAACTCTTAAAAGAGTAAATGATATATAATGACCTTCCAAGTTATGAGTGTGCATGAATTCAAATTCTTGATGCAAGTTTACATTGAAAATAAAACGTTATCATTAATGTAGAGAATTCATAACTTTTCCTTAAGCTATGTGAAATTGAGCTGAACACCTTTATTTCTAGATTGATCTTAAGCAATTTTCTTCTTGTTGGAAAACATTTTGATAAATTGGTTAAATATACTACTGCTTACACTGCACAATTTACTTTATTTCCATTTATGGCAAGTGATACCAGTTTTCTATGTGTGGTAATAATATAAATTTTTCTTTAATTTTTTTTTTTTTTTTTTGAGACAGAGTCTCACTATGTTGCCCTCGTTAGAGTGCTATAGCATCACAGCTCACAGCAATCTTAAACTCGTGGGCTTAAGCTATTCTCCTGCCTCAGCTTCCCAAGTAGTTGGGACTACAGGCGCTCGCTACAACGCCTGGCTATTTTTTATTGCAGTTGTCATTGTTGTTTAGCTGGCCTGGGCCAGGTTCAAACCTGCCAACCTCTGTGTATGTGGCCAGCGTCCTAACCACTGAGCTTCTGGTGCCAAGCCTAAATTTTTCTTTTAAAATATATTTGTATCAGTAAAAATGAGTCAAATTAGGGCAGTGCCTGTGGCTCAGTGAGTAGGGCGCTGGCCCCATATACCAAGGGTGGCAGGTTCAAACCTGGCCCTGGCCAAACTGCAACAAAAAAATTGCCAGGTATTGTGGTGGACGCCCTGTAGTTCCAGCTACTCAGGAGGCTGAAGCAAGAGAATCGCCTAAGCCCAGGAGTTGGAGGTTGCTGTGAGCTGTGTGATGCCACGGCATTCTACAGAGGGCAATAAAGTGAGACTGTCTCTATAAAAAATAATAATAATAATAATAATAATTTTGT
This sequence comes from Loris lydekkerianus, assembly GCA_963574355.1. Taxonomy (NCBI): domain Eukaryota; kingdom Metazoa; phylum Chordata; class Mammalia; order Primates; family Lorisidae; genus Loris; species Loris lydekkerianus. The sequence continues at coordinate 4,037 of CAUYPK010149078.1, read as the reverse complement.
ACATGAAACAAAGTTTGTGTTAAGTACTTAATGAGTGGAATTTTCCATTTGTGATATTTTGGCACTCAAAAAGTTTTTGATTTTAGAGCACCTTGGATTTCAGATATTTGGATTATAAATGATTAACTTATAATCAGATTTGTATGAAAGAAAAAAATTGAAACCCTTTATAAAATTAATAAAATATTGTAAAGTGGGAACCGTGTTAAGGCCTGCACTCTGCAAAGGGATAGGCATAGCTAAACACACACACACAGAAGCCGTTGTTCCCTAGAATTGCTTACTATTCACATCAGTCACAGCACTGATAGTCATAACGTTTTTTAGCTTGCTTGCTTGCTTTCTCTTTTTCTTTTTCTGAGACAGAGTCTCACTTTCTTGCCCTTGGTAGAGTGCAGTGGCATCATAGCTCACAGCAACTTCAAATTCTTGGGCTCAATTGATCCTCTTGCCTCAGCCTCCCAAGTAGCTGGGACTACAGGTACCTGCCACCACACCCAGCTAGTTTTTCTATTTTCTTTTATTTTATTATTATTTTTTTTTTAGTAGAGACAGTCTTGATCTTGCTCAGGCTTGTCTCAAACTCCTGAACTCAGGCAATTCACCTGCCTTAGTCTCCCAAAGCTTTCTTTTCTTTCTCTTTCCCTCCCTCCCTCCCTCCCTTCCTTCCTTCTTTCTTTCTTTTACCAGTAGAGTGATAGTTTATTGAGGATAGATAGAAATAGAGGGTAGACAGGGAAGCTTCCAATACAAAGGAAGGGGCCCTGAAAGGGTTGCCCAGATTTTTGGCTTTCTTCTTTGCTCCTGTAGATAACATCACCCTCAGGAAGGTTGGAAGAGATATCTTCCAGACCCTGCATTCTGGTGGACCAGCAGACCCAACTAGACCAGTGGTCCACACCAAGGAACTTACCCAACCAGTCTAACTGAGGCAGGGGAGTGAGGCAGAACTAGACTCTGCCCCAGTAACTGTGCAGGCATTAGCCAGGCAGTCTGTGATAAGTACAAAGCTAATTACAATCCCCAGTGTGGCAGGTGTTCCTGTTACCTACATGCCCTTCAGAGGATGCATGTTGAACCTGTGTAGGAACCTTGTGACTTCTTTGACCTTCTGTTGTCTTTGAGGACAGGCAGCCATGCACCAAGGGCATGGACCAGACCTTCCCTGAATCATGAGATTTTCACATGCACACAAGCCCAAAGGTTGCATAAAAGGAAGGCCATAAATTGAGTCGATGGGTTTGGTTTTGTGGACGCTAGTCCTCCGGGCCTCCCAGGCCATGAATAAAGCCACCTCCTCTTCCAACTGGTGCCTGAGAGTCTTGTCTACGTCAGCTCCTGCTCCATTGTGACCTGGGAACTCACTCAGTGCAAGAAGACAAAGTCTGCCTCCAAATCCTATGAGTTCATCCCCAGACAGTCAGCAGACACAATTCCCTGGCCCTTTGCCCACCAAACTATCTTTAAAAAACCCTGGTCCAAAGGGAGAAATCCTTCTGGTCTCCTCAGGTGGTTCCCTGCTATACTAAGTTCTTTCTCCATGGTAACCACTTGCTGTTTCAGTATAGTGACTTCTTAAGCTGTGAGTGTAACAAAATCATTCCAGCAGGAGCCATGTGGAGTGACCGCTGGAAAAACAAGGCAGGAAAAATGACCCAAGAGCTGATGCAGACCCAAATTGGGGCAGAGTCCATAGCAAAGAGGAGCAGATTGGAGCCGTGGCAGGGGTCAGAGTCTGCTGAACTTGGCGATGGATGAGAGGTGGAAGGGAAGGCAAGGTTCTCTCTAACTCTTCCCCAAAACCTACCAGATTTCTAGATGACTCGCAAGAGGTTCCACTTTCTTTTAGTGGAACCCAACAACATTCTTTGCAGCTACTCTCTGACACTGTCATGCAAATTGACCGGAACCATTTGGCATCCAAATCAAGCAACTGTTAATTGCCTTGTCTTTGGAAATCAGTATTCCATTCACAATACTGCAAATGCCTGCGAATGAACGTGACTCAAACAGATGTTAAAAGAATGTTCTGGGTAACTAGTGTACTCTGTGAACAAGGTTAGAGTCTTCCCATTACAATTTTCTAACACCACACACCTGGCCTTTTTGCTAATTGAAACTGTTTGATATCATTTATCATAAATCCTCCATATATAGCTAATGTAGCATGAAATTATGCCAATTGAAGCAAAACATAATGCATAATAAACATTGGCAAAACCAGTGACTATGACGGCAGCTTTGCATATAAAGCAGAAAACAAAAATTTTCCCCCTCAGAACATGTGGCCAATTCTTCCTTTTTTCTTAAGTGAAATGCACAAAACAAAGTAAGGAATGCTTACTAAATGTGCATTGTAAAGTAAAAATTCACTGGTTAAGGAAACAGCGATAAGCATCATAAAATTTTCCCTAATTTCCAGAAGGTGGTTTTGACAACTTAGTGGTTTTTAAATGTGTATGGAACCTCTACATCAAATACTCAAGACAGGCTAGGCACAGTGGTTCACACCTGTAATCCCAGCACTTCGGGAGGCCAAGGAGGAAGGATTGTTTGAGGATAGGAGTTTGAGACCAGCCTGGGCAAACATAGCAAGACCCCATCTCTAAAAAAATAAAATAAATTTTTTTTTAAATTTTCAACCTATCTATTCTGGGCCAATCACTAAAGACATAATAAAATCCTTCCACCCTCTGCTGGGCTTCTCCATTTCTTTGCTCTCACTCATTAAAAGTTAGGTAATTCTTTTTTTTTCTTTTTTTTTGAGACAGAGACTCAAGCTGTCACCCTGGATAGAGTGCCATGGCATCACAGCTCCCAGCAACCTCAAACCCTTGGGCCTAAGTGATTCTCTTGCCTCAGCCTACCAAGTAGCTGGGACGATGGGCACCCACCACAATGCCTGGCTATTTTTTGGTTGTAGCCGTCATTATTGTTTGGTAGGCCCAGGCTGGATTTGAACCTACCTGCTCTGGTGTATGTGGCTGGTGCCTTAGCCACTTGAAATACAGGTGCTGAGCCAGGTTAGGTAATTCTTAATAATTAGACTTATTGAGTGCTTACTATCAACCAGATATGGTTCTAACAGGTAAGCACATATCATCTCAATTAATTCTCTTGGCGATACTATTATTACTCCCATTTTTTAGCTAAAGAAACCAAGGCACAGAGAAGTTTTTTTCTTTTTTCTTTTATTAAATCATAGCTGTGTACATGAATGCAATTATGGGGTTCAATGTGCTGGTTTTATATACAATTTGAAATGTTTTCATCAAACTGGTTAACATAGCATTCACGGCATTTTCTTAGTTATTATGTTCACACATTTATGTTCTACACCTATAAATTTCGCATGTACCCTTGTAAGATGCACCATAGGTGGGGTCCCACCAATTACTCTCCCTCCACCCATCCTCCCCCCTCCCCTTCCTCTCCCCTTTCTCCTTCTTCTTGTGCTATAGTTGGGTTATAGCTTTCATAAGAAAGCTACAAATTGGTTTCATAGCAAGACTGAGTACATTGGATACATTTTCTTCCATTCTTGAGATACTTTGCTAAGAAGAATATGTTCCAGCTCCATCCATGTAAACATGTAAGAGGTAAAGTCTCCATCTTTCTTTAAGGCTGCATAATATTCCATGGTATACATATACCACAATTTACTGATCCATTCATGAGTCAATGGGCACTTGGGCTTCTTCCATGACTTAGCAAGTATGAATTAGGTTGCAATAAACATTCTGGTACATATATCTTTGTTATAATGTGATTTTTGGTCTTCTGGATATATACCTAGCAGAGGAATTATAGGATCAAGTGGCAGGTCTATTTTTAGACCTCTAAGTGTTCTCCAAACATCTTTCCAAAAGGAATATATTAGTTTGCATTCCCACCAGCAATGTAGAAGTGTTCCCTTTTCTCCACATCCACACCAACATCTCTGGTTTTGGGATTTTGTGATGTGGGCTAATCTTACTGGAGTTAGATGATATCTCAAAGTAGTTTTGATTTGCATTTCTCTGATGATTAAGGATGAT
>CAUYPK010149076.1:0-17788 GCA_963574355.1 Loris lydekkerianus | reverse complement strand
GGGCCTCTTGAGACATGGGATACTGCCGTACTCATACGGGTTCAGCCATTAGCTTGAGCTCTATGATGACTGGTTGGTGGGCAGCTAGCCCCACTCCTCCAGTCTCAGCCCAGGCAAGCGGGTAGGTTTTCAGCCATACAGTGATATCTGTCAGCTGATGGCCCTCAGGCTGCTGCTGGTGCAGTCTGTACTCATCTTCAAGTTGTAGGGTGAGTATTTGTATGGGACTCCCATACCAGTCTGTGACAAGGAGTCCTTCGTCTTTGAGGATGATATGAGCCCCTACCTTGGTTAGGAGGTCTCGTCCAAGGAGGGGGTAGGGGCAGTCTGGGATGACCATGAACGCATGGGATACCCAGCCCACGCTTAAGTCCACAGTTCTTCGGGTAGTCCAGAAATATTGTTTGATGCCCTTGGCCCCCTGGACCATGATTTCCAGGCATCCATAGGGCCGTGGTCCTGTGTCAGGACTGAATGCTGGGATCCAGTATCTACCAGGAAATTAATTGGGGTCCCCTCCACTCAGAGTTACCCGGGGCTCAGGGAGGGGTGACGAGCCCTGACCTCTCTATCCTTCGAGCCCGCTCAGTTCCAAGACTGGCACTGAGGGGGGGGGCAGGAAGGTCTGGGGGTCTGTTTCCTGGGGCATGCACAGGCCCAGTGTCCACGTTCCTTACAATAGGCGCACTGGTCTTTCTGGAGGCGGAGCCTTTCCCCTCCTGGGGAGCCCTCCTTACCTCCTGCCGCCAATCGGTGCAGCCGCCTTTCTCTTTGGTCCGAGGTCGCAGCAGTGGCTGCCAGGAGGATCCTGGCTAATTCCTGGGTCTGTCTTTTAGCCACTTACGTTTGCTTTTCTTCGGGGGTCTCACGGTTGTCGTAGACTCTTTCAGCAACTTCAAGGAGGTCCTGCAAAGACTTCTCGCCCAGTCTATCTATTCTCTGCAGCTTGCACTAAATGTCTGGAGCTGACTGATTAACAAACAACATGACAACTGCTGCTCTATTCTCCTCAGCTTCAGGGTCTAGGGGTGTGTGCATGCAGAATGCCTCCATAATTCTTTCTAAGAAAGCTGCCGGAGATTCTGTCTTTTCCTGCTGTACATTACCTACCTTGGCCAAATTAGTTGGCTTTCTAGCCTCTTTGCGGAGACCCCTCATTAGAGTCTGGTGGTAGACTTGGAGCCTTACCTGATCTGTTCCCATATTAAAGTTCCAATCAGGGAGAATAAGAGGAAAAGCAGCATCAATGAGAGCCTGGTTGGTGGTGGGGCTTCTGTCTGCGTCCTCGACAGCCTTCCTGGCCTCAGCCAAGATGCAGTTCCCTTCCTCAGTGGTGAAGAGAACCTATAACAGTTGGTGACAATCGTCCCAGGTAGGCTGGTGGGTAAAAAGATTTGAGTCTAAGAGGTCAATCAAGGCAGTAGGTTTTTTGGAGAAGTTAGGGTTCTTCATTTTCCAGTTATAGAGATCACTTGTGGCGAAGGGCCAATAGTGGTGCGGCTGATTTGGGGTGTTTGCTCCATCAGGGGGGCCCACCGAACAGAGAGGCAACACTGTGGAGTCTGCTGTCAGATCGCGCAGGACTCTGCGGCAGGTGTGAGGTGGGCTCCCGTGGCTACCCTCTGGACCTGGGGCTGGAGTGGCCTCGCTGCCTGGCGGACTCTGAGGAACAGGTGCCTCCCGAGGTGAGGGTTGATAGGGAGGGGGAAGAGCACTTCTGGATCAGTTCCTCCTTGGAGGACTGGGGGAGGGGCAGTGGGTTCAGGGGACTTCTCCTTTTTTAACTTCAAGGCTAGGAGTTTAGCTACTTCCTTGCCTGATGGAGGCAGGAGGGGTTTTAACCACAATGGCAGGTTCTCTACGAGGTCCTGCCAAGCCATTATATATGGGATCTGGTCCGGTTGCCGGTCTTAGATGAATAGACTATATCTTTGACCTGAGAGATAATGAGATGAGAAGTGCCCTCTGGTGGCCATCCGGCATGGCACGCCGGCCATTCATTCCTGCAAAACACCACAAGTTTACCTCTGGACACATTAAAGCCATACTCTCGGGCTTTATCTTTGAAATCCTGGAAATGACTCAAAGTTAGGGAGAGGGGGGTCATCTGCGTCTGTCCTATGTCGCCCTCCAAATATAATAAAACGCAGACAAAACACCACCCAAGATTCCTCCAGAAGACAGAAGCCTGCCCTTGCAGGTTCTCAGGCAAAACTGAAAATGAGACGACAGGGTAACCCCGTCTGGCGGTCGCGACCCGCCTTGTCTCTCAACCAGAAGGATCGCCTCTCCATGGTCTTCTTGACCAGGGACTGGGGAGTCCACGTCCCAGTCCCCCATTCACGGGGCGTCCCCACTTCTACTCTGCCAGGGATTCCATGTCCTGACTACAGATTCAACAAACGGAACCAACACAGAACAGGTCAAGACAAATGCCGGCACACACACACTCACCTCCGGAGCATGTACTTGGTGATTTGGGGGGTTCTCCCGGATGAGCCCCCAAATGTTGTGCCCAAGTCACGGGATCCCCCACATAAATCACCCAGAGACCAAGTCCGATGCAAAAGCAACAGGTTGTTTATTTACAAACTTGAGCCTGGGCTTCCTGGTCCTGGCGCAGCAGGAAAGCAGAAAAGCCCTGATCTCGAAAAGGAGGGAGGTTTTTAAGGGTATGGCAAGGAAAAAAAGGGAGGGGGTGTGAGGTGAGCCGCTGAGCCAAGCTGATGGGGGTTTGGGGGGACTGAGCATTATTTGTCCTTGGCTGTCTGGAGAGTGCTGTTATCGCTTGGAGCAGACGTTGTGTAAGAGCGAGGTTCATGGGGCAAAGACAGGGGTCAGGGGAGGGAGCAGGTTGCCTAACGCTTTTGGTATGCAGCTACAAAATGAAGGCTGAGGGACAAGATGATGTTAGTTTTAACAAAATGGAGTTAACTTGGTTCTTACACCTTCATGCTCTGGTGATTCCTTTAGTATCCTGGCTTCACCTAGCACACATACCTAACCCATTTATTTTTATTTTTGGACCTGAAATTTTCCTTTACACTTAAACAGAACATTCAAGCAATGTAATGCCTAAAAAAATTCCCAAAGTAGCAAACCAGATTTTAAAAACAGAACCTACTGGATGTTAAGAGGTAGTATAAAGCTTCAGGAAATAGAGTGTTGTGGTCCTGATCTGTAAATAGCTAGAAAGAACTGACTGGATAAGTTCTGGACACACACAGGTGAACAGAAATACACCTGGGAGTTTAGTGTGAGATGAGGATAGCATTTCCAATCAGTGATGAAGATGCTGTTCTGTATATCTCTGTTCACCTACTAGTTTCAAATTAGGGTACAAGGGAGCTTGCTTTTCCATTCTTGAGATATTTTACTAAGGAGAATGTTCTCTAACTTCAGGCAAATAGAAAAGATGTAAAGCCTTCATCTTTTTGTGGCTGAATAGTATTCCATTGTGTCCATAAACCACGGTTTATTTGTGTATTTATTTTGCTGTTTTTGGCCGAGGCTATGTTTGAACCTGCCACCTCCAGCATATGGGGCCGGCGCCCAACTACTTTGAGCCACAGGCGTTGCCCTAAACCACAGTTTATTAATCCGTCTGTGGGTTGACGGGCACTTGCGTTGTTTCCACATCTTTGCAATTGTGAATTGAGCTGCTATCAACGTTTGAGTGTAAATGTCCCTGTGATAAAATTATTTTTGTTCTGGGTAGATACTGAGCCATGGGATGGCAGGATCCAAGGGGAAGTTCTACTTTCAGCTTTGCTGATTTTCTATACTTCTTTCCATAGAGCTTGTATTAGTTTGTAATCCCACCAGCAGTGTATAAGTGCTCCCTTCTCTCTGCACACATGCCAGCATCGGCAGCTTTGGCACTTGTGACACGGGCTGTTCTCACGGGGGTTAGGTGATACGTGAAGGTTGTTTTGATTTGCATTTCTCTGATGACTTAGGGACAAGGAGCATTTTCTCATGTGTTTATTGGCCATTCATCTGTCTTCTTGGAAGAAGATTATGCTCATGTCTCTTGCCCAGTGATTAATTGGGTTGTTTGCTCTTTTATTTATTTTTTTAAGACAGTCTCAAAACTGTTGCCCTGTGTAGAGTGCTATGGCATCGTAGCTGACAGCAACCTCCAACTCTTGGGCTCAAGCAAGCCTCTTGCCTCAGTTTTTCTATTTTTAGTAGAGATGAGGTCTTGCTTTTTGCTCAGGCTGCTCTCAAACTTGTGATCTCAAGCAATCCACTCACCTCAGCCTTGCAGAGAGCTAGGATTACAGGTGTGAGGCATGGCTTCCGGCCAGGCTGTTTGCTCTTTTGTTGTTAATTTGCTTGAGTTCTCAGTAAGTCTGGCTATTGGCCCTTTTTCAGATTTGTAACATACGAATATCTTCTCCCATTCTGAAGGTCACCTATTTGCTTTGTTTACTGCGTCCTTAGCTCTGCAGAAGCTTTGAAGCTCCATCAGATCCCAGTTATTTACTTTTGTTGCTGTTACCCAATGAGGTCTTCTTCATGAAGTCTTTCCCCAGCCTGATATTGCAAAGGGTTTTCCCCACACTTTCTTCTAGACTTTTTATAGGTCAGTGTCTGAAATTTAAATCATTTGTCTACCGTGAGTTAATTTTTGTAAATGGAGAGAGGTAGAGGTCCAGTTTCAGCCTTTTACATGTGGCTAACCAGTTCTCCCAGCACCATTAATTAAATGGGGATTCATTTACCTGGTGTGTGCTTTTGTTTGGTTTACTGAAGATCAGATGGCGATGTGAGTGTTCCATGGATCTGGGTCTCTGTTTTGGGGCCAGAAGCATGCTGTTTTGATCACTGTACACTTATAATATAATCTGAAGTCTGTTAACCTGATGCCTTCAAATTTGTTTTTATTTCTTAGAATTGTGTTGGGTGTTTGGGTTTTTTTCTGATTCCATATGAAATGAAGAACTACGCTTTCAAGTTCTTTTTTTTTTTTTTCTTTAGACAACCTCACTTTGTTGCCCTTGGTAGAGTGCTATGGAGTCACAGCTCACAGCAACCTCCAACTCTTGGGCTCAAGCAATTCTCTTACTTCAGCCTCCTGAGTAGTGTGGGGAATAGGCTGTAAGGCGGCAGGGCCCTTCCTGGCTTGGGGAAGTGTTCAGGGGAAGACATCCTCCCAGCCACTTGTCCTCCAAGATTTAACATTCTTTTCACCTGCCAGAAGCCATGTGGCCCCTATATACTTTCCTTATTATAGCTTTTCCTCCTTAACATTAATCCTTACCCCAGGTGTTAAGATTTACCTTGTTAAGGATACTTTATAAACAAAGCTGTTTCCACAGTTTGGTGCAGACAGACCTCCCCACCCCATCCTAGCTCTCATCTCATGTATATCTTTTATCTCTTGTGTTTTTTATCATTTCCAACCATTTCCACTGAGGTTACCTTCCCCTCCTTACGCTGGTTTGAGAGAGAGTAGACTGCAGGTGCCCTCCACAATGCCCAGCTATTTTTAGAGTCAGGGGTCTTGCTCTTGTTCAGGCTGGTCTCAAACTTGTGAACTCAAGCAATCCACCGGCCTCAGCCTCCCAGAGTACTAGGATTACAGGGAGAAGCCGCTGTGCCCAGCCGGGTTTTTCATGTTCTTAAAAGTATGGATATTGGGGCAGCGCCTGTGGCTCAAAGGGGCAGGGCACTGGCCTCATATGCTGGAGGTGGCAGGTTCAAACCCAGCCCCGGCCAAAAAAAAAGAAGTATGAATATTGCTGTGTTAATGGGGATTGGATTAAATCTGTAGATCACTTTGGGTAGTAGAGACATTATAACAATGTTGCTTCTTCCCAGGTGAGCCTGCCATGTTCTTTCATTTGTTAATGTCTTCTGCTATTTCTTTTCTAAGGGTTTCATAGTTCTCTCTGTGAGATCCCTCACATCCTTTGTTAAATGTATTGCAAGATATTTCTTTCTTTTCTTTTTCTTTTTTTTTTGAGACTGAGTCTGAAGTTGTCACCCTGAAGAGTGCTCTGGAGTCATAGCTCACAGCAACCTGCAACCCTTGGGCTCAAATGATCCTCTGGCCTCAGTTTTCTATTTTTAATAGAGATAGCGTCTCACTCTTGCTCAGGCTGGTCTCCAACTCCTGAGCTCAGGCAATCCACCCACATCACTGCTACTAGTAGCAGCAGGGTTAGGGTTGAGCAAAACAGTGATTAAATAAAGTGACTTTGTAAATACGTTGGGACAGGGGAATTTACAGGAATAAGAGGGGTTCTTCTTTGTTGTTTTTTTAATTATTCTTTATTCCTTCCTATATTTCCTTACATCTAGAATCACTGTTCTTTTGGTTTTATTTTTATTTATTTATTTATTTTTGTTGTTGTTGAGACAGAGTCCCACCCTGTGCCCTCAGCAGAGTGCAGTGGCGTCATAGCTCACTGCAACCTCAGACTCGGGCTGTGGGCATCCTGCTGCCTCAGCCTCCAGAAGCTGCTGGGATTACAGGTGCTCGCTGTGGTGCCCGGCTGAGTTTTTCGATTTTTTTTTATGAGTTGGGGTCTCACTCTCATTCAGACAAGCCTCCAACTCTGGAGCTCAAGCAATCCTCCCACCTCAGTCTCCCACAGTGCTGGGATTACAGGTGTGAGCCACCACGGCCAGCTTGGTTTTATTTTTCATCCTTCTTTTATTTCAGATTAACCTGAGGGTACAAACCATCAGGTTATATAATTTACACAAGACAAGTAAAAGTCAAAGCAGTAGCTGTGCCCTGCACCCAGGGAGTGTGCTGTGTACTGGTGCAGTGTGCCCACAGCCTTCATCCCCTGGCCTTCCTGAGTTTATTCTCTTTGTTTTTGAGACAGAGTCTCACTTTCTTACTCTTGGTAGAGTGCCGTAACTCTTGCTCTTGGGTAGAGTGCCCAAACTCTTGGGCTCAAGTGATCCTCCTGCCTCAGCCTCCCAAGTAGCTGGGACTACAGGCCCCTGCCACAACACCAGGCTATTTTTTTTTTTTTTTTTTTTTTTTTTTTTGAGACAGGTCTCGCTCTAGCACAGGCTGGTTTCGAGCTCCTGAACTCAAGAAATCCACCTATCTCACCTCCCAGAGTGCTGGGATCACAGCTGAGAGCCATCGCACCTGGCCTGCCTTGCCGAGTTTAATGGAGATTTTCTCTCCTGCAGGTCTGTGATTGTTAATCTCTTAGTTTCAAATTGGTATTGAGTATATGCAATGCTTTTTCCCCCAATCTTGTGGTCCTTTACTTAGGAGAATATACTCTAAGTCCATCCAGGTTGTTACACAGGATGCAAAATGTCTGTCTCTTTTGGGGGATGAATAGTATTCCGTGGTATACAAAGACCATAGTTTATTCACTCGTTCATGTGTTTGATAGGCCCTTGGGTTGTTTCCACAGCTTTGTGATTGTGAACTGGGCCTCTGCGAATGTTCTAGTGCAGATGTCCCTGTGGTAAAATGGTGGTTTCTCTGGGCAAATGCCCAGTAGTGGAGTTGCAAGGTCAAATGGTAGGTCTACTTTCAGTTCTTTGAGGATGCTCCATACTTCTTTGTGTGGAGTCTGGACTGGTTTTCAGTCCTCCCAGGGCGTATGAATACTTCCTCTCTCCTCACCCACACCAGCATCTGCAGCTTTGGGACTTTGTGGTGTGGGCCCTTCTCCCTGGGGTTAGGTGATACCTCAAAGTGGTTTTGATTTGCATTTCTCTGATGATTAGGGATGATGAGCATTTTGTCATGTGTTTATTGACCATTCTTTCTTCATGAGAAAAATTTCTATTCATGTCTTGTCTTTTTTTTTTCTTTTTGAGACACAGTCTCACTCTGTCGCCCTGGGTAGGGTGCCGTGGCATCTTCATCACAGCTCACAGCAACCTCAATCTCTTGGGCTCAAGTGATCCTCTTTCCTTGGCCTCCCCAGCAGCGACTACAGACGCCCACCACAACACCCAGATAGATTTTCTGTTTGTTATTAGAGACTGGATCTCACTCTTGCTCAGGCTGGTGTGAAACTCCTCTGAGTTCAAGCAGTCCACCTGCCTTGGCCTCCCAGAGTGCTGGGATTACAGGCATGAGCCACCCCCTGCTTGCCCAGTTGTTAATGGGTTTGTTTGCTCTTTTCTTGTTGGTACACTTGAGTTCATTGTAGATTCTGTTGATTGGCCCTTTGTCAGATTCGCAGCATGCAAATATCCTCTCCCGTTCTGAAGTTTATCTTTTTGCTTTGTGGATTCCGTCCTTAGCTGTGTAAATAGTTTCTAACTTGATCAGATCCCATTTATTTATTTTTGTCTGTGCTGCCATTGCTTGTGGAGTCTTCTTTCTCTAGGCCACTAAGATCAAGAGTTTTTCTGACCTATCTTCTACAGTTTTTATTGTTTTGTATCTTAGATTTAGATCTTTTATTCTTCTCAGGTTAATTTTTGTAAGTGGTGAGACGTGCAGGTCTAGTATCATTCTCTTATATGTGGCTAATCAGTTCTCCCAGCACCATTTATTAAATAGCAATTCTTTTTCCCCAGTGAATGTTTTTGTTTGCTTTGTCAAAGATTAGATGGCTATATGAAACCGGTTTTCTCTCTGGATTCCCTGTTCTGTTCCAGAGAGTTGTGTCTATTTTTATGACAATACCATGCTGTTTTGATTACTGTAGATTTGTAGTGTAACCTGAAGTCTGGCATGGTGATGCCTTCCATTTTATTTTTACTTTGTAGAATTGCTAATAGAGTTTCTTTCCAGTTCCATACAAAATGTAGAATTGCATTTTCAAGATCTTCAAAGTAAGGCATTGGTATTTTAATGAGGATTGCATTAAATCTGTAGATTGCTTTGGGTAGAATAGACTTTTTTTTTTTTTTTTTTTTTTTTTTTTTACAGTTTATGGCTGGGGGTGGGTTTAGAACCCATCACCTCTGGCATGTGGGGCTGGCACCCTACTCCTTTGAGCCACAGGCCCCGCCCTGGGTAGAATAGACTTTTTAACAATATCAAGTCTTCCCAGCCATGAGCATACATCCTTCCATCTTCTGTTAACATCCTCTATTTCTTTTGTCAGTGATTCATAACCCTCTCCTTAGAGATCCTTTCCATTCTTTGTTAGATATATTCTGAGGTATTTCATTTTGTTTGATGCTGCTGTGAAGGGTATTGTGTCTTTGATCCTCAGCTTGACTGTTGTTGGCGTATATGAAGGCTACTGATTTGTGTACATTGATTTTATAACCTGAAGGTTGCTGTATTTCTTGGTCATTTCAAGGAGTCTCATAGTTGATTCCTTGAGGTTTCTAAGATCCTCTCATCTATAAAGAATGATCATTTGAGCTCCTCTGCTCTCATTTGGATACTTTTAATATCGTTCTCTTATCTGATTGCATTGGTTAAAACTTCTAGCACTGTGTTGAAAAGCAGTGGTGATAGTGGGCATCCTTGTGTGGTTCCAGTTCTGAGCAGGAATGTTTTCAACTTTTCTCCGTTCAATATGATGGTAGCTGTGGGTTTGTCATAGATGGATTCCATCAGTTTGAGAAATGTCCCAGCTATGCCCATATTCTTGAGTGTTCTTATCAAAAAAGGATGCTGATTTTTTTTTTTTTTGAGACACAGTCTCGCATTGTCACCTTCGGTAGAGTGTTGTGGCGTCACAGCTCACAGCAACCTCTAACTCTTGGGCTTAAGCTGTTCTCTTGCCTCAGCCTCCCAGGTAACTGGGACTACAGGTGTCTGCCACAATGCCTGGCTACTTCTTTTTTATTATTGCAGTTGTCATTGTTTAGCAGGCCCCAGGCTGTGTTCAAACCCACCAGCCCCAGTGTATGTGGCTGACACCATAACCACTGAGCTACGGGGACTGAGCCAGGATGCTGAATTTTGTTAAAAGATCTCTCTGTATCATTTGAGAGAATCATATATGGTCCTCGTTTTTACTTTCTTAATGTGGTGAATTACATTTATAGATTTGCCTATGTAGAACCAGCCTTGCATGCCTGGGATGAAGCCCACATGGTCATCTATTTTATGGATGTGTAGATGAATTTTGTTTGATAATATTTTTGACTAGTTTTGCATCAATATTCATTAATGATATCAGTGTATAGGTTTTTTGTTGGTGCTGTTGTGTCCTTTCCCAGGTTGGTATTGGTGATATCTGCTTCATAGTAGTTAGGATGATTCCTACTTCTCAGTGTTTTGGAATAGATTCTGCAATATTGATGTGAGCTCTTCTTTGAAGGTTTGGTAAAACTGCTGCAAAATTATCTGATCCAGGACTTTTTCGTTGTTGTTCAGGGTTTTTTTGTTGTTTCAATTTCGGAACTTGAAATTGGTTTAGTCAAGAGTCCTATTTCTGGCTTGGCGCTCATAGCACAGTGGCTACCGCACCAGCCACATACACCAAGGGTGGCGGGTTTGAACCCAGCCTGGGCCAGCTAAACAACTGCAACAAAAAAAATAGCCCTGCATTGTGGCAGGTGCCTGTAGTCCCAGCTACTTGGGAGGCTGAGGCAAGAGAATCACTTAAACCCAAGAGTTGGAGGTTGCTGTGAGCTATGATGCCACGGCACTGTACTGAGGGCAACGTAGTAAGACACTGTCTCACACACACACACACGCACAAAAAGAGTCCTATTTCTTCTTGGCTGAGTCTGAGGATGTGGTGTTATTCCAGGGATTTGTCCATTTCTTCTATATTTTCAAATTTCTGGGCAAAGAGATTTTTGTAGTATTCAGTAAAGATCTTTGGTATCTCTGTGGTATTGGTTGTAATTTTCCTTTTCTGTTTCTCATTGAACTTGTTAGAGATCTTGCTTTTTTCTAGTTAATCTGGCAGAGGATGTATTATCTGGCCGCTTCCAGAATTTTCTCTTTCATCTTGACTTTGGCAGGTTAAACCAACTTTTTGTTTTATTAATCTTCTGAATGATTGTTTTGTTCTTGATTTCGTTTAGTTCTGATCTGATTTTGGTTATTTATTTCCTTCTGTTCAGTCTGGAATTGGATTGCTCTTCCTTTTCCAGATCCTTGAGATGAGTCATTAGATTGTTTACTTCTTTCTGATTTCTGGATGTGGACACTTAATGTAATAAATTTCCCTCTCAGGCCTGCCTATGCGTATCCCAGATGTTTTGATAGCTTGTGGCTTCATTGTCATTCTGTTCAAGGAATTTGATGATTCTCTTCATCCTCTCTCTGACCCAGCTATTGTCTAACACGAGGCTGTTTCGAGTCCAAGACTGTGTGTGAGGATGAGCTTTGTTGTTGAGTTCTACTTTTATTCCATGTGGCATTCCATTAAATGTGGTATTCCATTAAATACAAGGTATAATTCCTATTTTATAATTTGTTGAGGTTTGATTTGTGTCTTAAGACGTGATCAGTCTTGGAGAATGATCTATGAGCTAATGAGAAGAATGTACCTTATATACTTGAGTATAAACCAAGTTTTTTCGGCACAAAATTTGTGCCAAGTTCGGGTTTTTCGGCACAAATTTTGTGCCGAAAAAACTCGGCTTATACTCGAGTATATACTGTATATTCAGTAGTATTTAGCTCATTTGTTCTGGAGTTTTGATTAAGTCCATCATTCCTTCCTTCCTTCCTTCTTTCATTCATTCATTCCTTGACAGAGTCTTACTCTGTCACCCTGGGTAGAGTGCCCTGGCATCCTAAATTACAACAACCTCAAACTCTTGGGTTTAAGCCATTTTCTTATCTCAACCTTCCAAGTAGCTGGGACTACAGGTGCCCACTGCAACACCCAGCTAGTTTTTCTTTCTTTCTTTTTTTAAGAGACAGAGTCTCACTTTGTCACCTTGGTAAAGTGCTGTAACATAACAGCTCACAGCAACCTCCAGCTCTTGGGCTTAGGTGATTCTCTTGCCTCAGCCTCCTGAGTAGCTCGGACCATAGGCGCCCACCACAACGCCTGGCTATTTTTTTTGTTTGGTCAGGGCTGGGTTCGAACCTGGCACCCTAGGTATATGGGGCCAGCACCCTACTCACTGAGCCATAGGCGCCGCCCAGCTGATTTTTCTATTTTTAGTAAAGACAGAGTCTTGCTCCTTCTAAGGCTTGTTTTGAACTCCTGAGCTCAAGCAATCCCTCTGTCTCAGCCTCCCAGAGTGCTGGTATTACACATGTGAGCCACCGTACCCCTCCTCATCATTTCTTTAGTTAGTTTCTTCTTATATGATCTGTCCAGTTCTGTCAGGGTGTTGAAGTTGCTGGCTATTATGATGATGTTGGTTATCATATTGTTCAGACCAAGAAGGGTTTGCATTAATGCATCTAAGAGAGTTTAAATTAGGTGCATATGTTTAGAATTGATACGTCGTCTTGTTGTATTGTTCCCTTGACCAACATATAGTGTCCCTCTTTATCTTACTTTACTATCATTGTTTGAAAGCCAATTATATCTGCAAAGAGTGTTGTAACACCTGGTTTCTTTTGGTTTCGATATGCCTGAAATATTGTTTTCCAACCCTTCACCAAGTCTTCATATGTTCTTGAGGGTTAGATGTGTTTCCTGAAGACAGTAAGTACTTGGTTTGTACTTTTTGTATCCAGTCAGCCAGTCTGCCTCTTCTGTGGGTGAGTTCAAGCAGTTAACATCTACTGAGAGAATTGATAAGTAGGGTGGGGTTCTGTTAGTCTCGTTGTACAGAGGACTGGTGCCTTGTGTTAGCACTGGGGCCACGTGGGAGCTGGGCTCTGTCCTTTAGAGTGATGGCCCATAGTGTTGGTCTGTGTGCGGTACAGGGCTGAGTATTTCCTGCAGGGCTGGTCTCACACTGGCAGATTTCGTCAGTGTTTGCTTGTCAGTAAAAGACTGATTTCCCCATCGAAGATGAAACTTAGTTTTTCAGGGAGGAAAATCCTAGGTTTGTAATTGTTTTGCTCGAGAAGACTGAAGACGGGAGTCCACTGTCTTCTGGCTTGTGCTGTTTCCGCAGAGACGTCAGCTTGACATCCTGATGGGTTTGCCCTTGTAGGGGAGCTGCTGCTTACCCCGGGCTGCTTGCAGAATTTTCTCTTTCATTTTGAGTGTGGCCGAGTTATTTACAATGTGTCTAGGGTATGCTCTGTTTGAGTTGAGTCAGCCCAGGACTTGCTATCCATCATGTAGGTGAATGTCTGAATCTATAGTGATGTTAGAGAAATTCTCAGCTATAATCCTTGACTGAGGTTTCCATGCTATTGGGACTCTCTTCTTCCCTTTGGGGATACCTATAATCTATATGTTGGTATGCTTCCTAGAGTCCCATAATTCTCTAAGAGATTGCTCTGCCATTACCCTCTTCTTCTCTGCCTCTTTAAATGACTGGGTTAGCTTAAGAGCCTTGTCTTTGAGCACTGAGATTCTTTTTCTCCATGGTTTCTTTGTTTTTTTGATACTGTGTCTCACTCTGTTACCCTGGGTACAGTGCCATGGTGTCATAGCTCACAGCAACCTCAAACTCTTGGGCTCAAGCAATCCTCTTGCCTCAGCCTCCCCAGTAGCTGGGACTACAGGTTCCCACCACAATGCCCAACTAGTTTTTCTATTTTTAGTAGAGATGGGGTCTCTCTCCTGCTCAGTCTAGTCTCAAACTCCTGAGCTCAAGTGACCCGCCTCGGCCTCCCAGAATGCTGGGATCACAGGCGTGAGCCACCACACCCGGCCTTTCTCCATGGTTGAATCTGTTGCTGGAACTTTCCGTTGGGGTTGGAAGCTGTTTGAATGACTCCTTTGATTCTTTTAGCTCCTTTATATTATTTCTCATCGTGTCTAGATCCTGGGAGACGTTATCCTGTCTTTCATTATATTCTTGGGTCAATCTTTGGATTTCCTTTTGTTGGTTTTCCACTTTCCTTTGTCTGAATTCCCTGTCATTTCCATGATTTCCTTGGAGTTGGGATCTTCTGAGGCAGCTCCACTGTCCTGCCTGGCACTTCACCATGCAGTGGCTGTGTTGGCTCTTCCTCACCTGCCGTTTCTTTGATTCTGGGTGTTGTCATCTTGTGGAGGGTTACAAAAACATTCCTAGGACAGTAGGGGGCACTCCAATATTACAAAAACACACAGCCGCTTTTAGATGTGAAGTTCTAAGGCTGGAAATTGAATTTCACAACGTCTTGCGGCACCTTGTCAAAGAGATTGGAACTGATGTTCCTATTCTGCAAGTGAACACCTGGCGGGTGAAATGGGAGCCCCTCCAAGCAATGCTCCTGGCACCTCAGCCTAGCTATGGGACACCATGTCTGTCCTGTAGACAGGATGTGCCCTGGTGATAAATAATGTGCACAGAGATTGAAATGCAGCCCTTGGATGAGCCAGGACCTCCCTAATCTGTGTGGCAGAGCAGTGGGCTCTGCCCAAAGATGGTGACCCTCGCCTGGGAAGGCAGGCCAAAGTAGGGTACATGGCTGAGCCTTGGAAAGCCACCCACTGTGGACCCTCTCAGGCTTTAGCAAATTCAGGGTCTAGGGCAACAGAGCCCTGCTTTTCTAATATCTCATAGAAAGTCGAGTTGCCTGCTCCTCAGACTATATAAACTACCTATGTTAGGGGGGAAGCTACTGGACAACAGGGGTCTCTGTCCCTATAGAGACCCCACCAGACCCACCTGGACTCTAGAAGGGAAGGTCCTAGACACACTGGGGACTCTGTCCCTATAGAGACCCCACCAGACCCACCTGGACTCTACAAGGGAAGGTCCTGGACACACGGGGGGATCTGTCCCCATAGAGACCCCACCAGACCCACCTGGACTCTATAAGGGAAGCTTCTGGACACACGGGTGGGCTCTGTCCCTATAGAGACCCCACCAGACCCAAAAACTCTATAAGGGAAGGTCCTGGACACACTGGGGCACTCTGTCCTCATAGAGACCCCACCAGACCCACCTGGACTCTAGAAGGGAAGGTGCTGGACACACTGGGGACTCTGTCCCTATAGAGACCCCACCAGACCCCTGCACTCTAGAAGGGAAGGTCCTGGATACATGGAGGGCTCTATCCCCATAGAGACCCCACCAGACCCACCTGGACTCTAGAAGGGAAGGTCCTGGACACACTGGGGACTCTGTCCCCTATAGAGACCCCACCAAACCCTTGCACTCTAGAAGGGAAGGTCCTGGACACACGGGGGCTCTGTCCCTATAGAGACCCCACCAGACCCACCTGGACTCTAGAAGGGAAGGTCCTGGACACACAGGGGGGCTCTGTCCCTATAGAGACCCCACCAGACCCAAGAACTCTATAAGGGAATGTCCTGGACACACAGGGGGCTCTTTCCCTATAGAGACCCCACCAGACCCTTGGACTCTAGAAGGGAAGATCCTGGACACACGGAGGGCTCTGTCTCTATAGAGACCCCATCACACCCCTGGACTGTAGAATGGAAGGTCCTGGACACACAGGGGGCTCTGTCCCTATACAGACCCCCTCCAGACCCAATAACTCTATAAGGGAAGGTCCTGGACACATTGGGGGCTCTGTCCTTATAGAGACCCCACCAGACCCTTGGACTCTAGAAGGGAAGGTCCTGGACACACAAGGGCTCTGTCCCTATAGAGACCCCACCACACCCCTGGACTCAAGAATGGAAGGTCATGGACACATGGGGGGCTCTGTCCCCATAGACACCCCAGGCCAGACAGCATTCCCTTGCGCTCTGCACTGCAGACCCAGTGCTTCAGCACCCAGTCGTCCTCTGAGTGCCCAACTCCCACAGGTGTTGCTGTGCTCTATGCAGGAGGAAAGGCCCACCCAGGAATTTAACTGGACAGTGGCCCTCCCCAACAGGGGACAGTGGCAGTGACCATGACCCACTGGTAGCCTCAGCAACTCCATTTCTTGGCTCTTCCTGGGTCTAGGCACTCCCTGCACCACTGTTTGTGCTTGCCCCCTCCAGTCTCGGCTTGTCCTCTGCTCACATCCCATGGTGTCACCCTGTGCCTTCGCTGTACTTTTTCTGAGCGAGATGGTTCAGGATGTGGCAGCTGGTCCTGTTCTCCCTGACCTTCATGGGTGAGCAGCTCAGTTGCTTCTGGGGTCCCTGCTGTTCTCCCTGGTCTCAGGACCTGCTGCCGCCTCTGATCCTCACCTCTCTGGTATTACAGTTCCATCCTGTGCAACACTGTTAGTCATGGAGGTGGTGGATAGTTCTTGAGCAGATGTTTTCTTGGGGGTTTTCACAGAAATAGGAAATTCAGGGAAAACACAGTCAGTGCATTTCACATATGCACTGTTACTTAATCTTGAAAAGTGGAAACTTTCCAGACCTAAAATTTGGGAATGCCAAATCCCACAGGACTCTACTCAGCCCAGGCAGTATGTGTAAAGTTGCCTTTGAGAAACTGAGAAGTATTCACACTGACTGAGACATTCATTTAAGTGAGATCTAGGAAAGTGTTGAAGCAAAAACTCTCGGCTACTTCTTTATTCTTGCTTGGCGTTCAGAGAAACCAGTTCCTGTGTTCTCTCCCTGCGTTTACCTCTGTGAGACCTGCTTCCTCCCAAAGCTCTCCTCTGTCACATGTGCCCTCATGGTGTCCTCCTGAGGCTCCCCCACTTGCCTATTCCTGTCCGTGTGACCTGTGCACTTCACATGCCCTGGTGCTGTCCGCACTGCACATGAGTGTTGACTGGCAGGTCCCTGTCACCCAGGGACTGATCTGTTAAAGATATGGAAAGAGATCCTGCCTGGCCTTGAATGTTTACCTACTGTCGACTTTTTTCTAAATGCTCGTTTAACTTTTCCTTCTCCTTCTGTAAGACGTGGCTGGAGTTGAGCCATTTCAGGGGGAAAACTTAATTACAAAACCTTGGAATTAATCCAGCCAACATTGGATTCAGCACACTGATCATGGAATCTGACAAGTTCATATGTGTCCGGGAGAAGGTTGGTGAGCAGACACAGGTAGTGATCATGGATGTGGGCAACCCGGCGGCACCACTCAGATGGCCCATCTCTGCTGAGAGTGCCCTTGTGAACCCAGCCTCGAAGGTGATAGCTCTTAAAGGTAAATCCGATGGGTCATCAGAAAGGAATTTCACTTTACTTTAGCTGCTTTGTTACCTTAAATACTAGACAAGTGTCATCAGTAGCATTCAACTCAATTCTAAAAGTTTTGACAAAAGCTATGTTTAGTGTATTTTTTGAGGAAGGGACGGGGGACAGAGTCTCACTCTATCGCCCTGGGTAGAGTGCCGTGGGATCATAGCTCCCAGGAACTCAAATTCTTGGGCTCAAGTGATCCTCCTGCCTCAGCCTTGTGTGTCGCTGGGACTACAGGCGCCTTCCACAACGCCCAGCCAGTTTTCTGCTTTTAGTAGAGATGAGGTCTCACTATTGCGCTGGCTGGTCTCAGACTCCTGAGCTCCAGCGATCCACCCACCTCCACCTTTCTGAGTGCTGGGATTACAGGTGTGAGCCGCCAGGCCCAGCCTTGTTTAGTGTATCCTAGTAACAGCCCCCTGAATACCGAAGTTTCTTTGTAACAGACTCATAGTGCCAGACGGACACAGCAAGAGGAAGTGAGTGCCCAGTGCTCTGTCCTCGTGTGTCTGTGAATGCGTGACAGCACCGTGTGTATATGTGCGTGTGTGTATGTGTCCCACAGAAGGCTGTGTGTCCCTGTCATCCTGGGACACAGTGACAGGAGAACTGACAACGGAATTTCATTTCTCTGAACTTGGGGAACCTCAGGTAGTTGAAACCTTCTAGTTACCTTGGGAAATACAGAAAAATCTTTTCCTGTGTCTTGACTTGGAAAAATGAAAGGATTATGTACATAATAGATTTGTTGATACTTT
>CAUYPK010149074.1:0-17054 GCA_963574355.1 Loris lydekkerianus | reverse complement strand
TGTCTCCTGCGTGAGATACGTGTCGGCCCCAGAGCTCTGGCTTTCCCTGAATAAAGCCTCGTGTGTTCTTGCATCAAGTGTGGTCTCTCGTGAGTCCTTGGGCGCCACGCTGTCCCGAGATTTGAGTGAGGGTCTCCCTTCGGGGGTCTTTCAGGTTCAGCCAAGCCAGCACTGGGCCAGTGAGGGAAGCCTCCCATGGAAAGGAAGGGACTGAAATAAGACATGAGGACAGTGGGTCTCAACCTTCCTAATGCCGCAACCCTTTAATACAGTTCCTGAGTGTCATGACTTGAGAACTGCTGCATTAGGAGGATGGGAACTTAGTGAGGCGAGCTGGGGGATGGTAGACGAAAGGAAGGGCTTTTTCCCAGAAGGTGGGTTAGCATCACAAGGACAGGGAAGGAGCACACAGCATTCTGTGATCCCATGGTGATGCACTCAAGAATGGAGCAGAGATGACAGGTGGGAGTGGCCAGAACTGAGACAGGAGCCATAGCCAGAGCTAGACTATGAATAGTCTTATAAACACGGCCAGGAATCTGGGACTTGATTCAGGGGACATTGGGAAGGCACTGAAGCCATTTCAAGCAGAGGACTGGGATGATCCACTTGGTTTGGAAAGTCTTCCTGGTGGCTCTCGCAGCACAGTCAGCACCTGGTAATGATAAGAAGGGTCTTTCCGGGCACAAGATGGAACTAAGCTGGGAGGGAGCTGGGTTAGAGGTAAGTGGTCATTCACAGAGGAGCTGGAGGCCTGAGCTTCTGTAGCAGTGGAGGAGGGGAGGGGAGGACAGATGGGAAGGAGTAGGGATGTGGCAAGGTAGATGCGTAAGTGAAGAGTCACGTCCAGGTTCCTGGTCTCACAGCAGGGAGGGCTGAGTCTGTTAGCTAAGAAGGGACCCTCAGAGGAGGAACAGGCTTGGACAGGAGTTTGAGGTGCCTGTGTTTCCACATCGGAGTGGAGCATCAGTTGGATAGATGTGGACTCAGAAAGAAATTCCACTTCTCATGACTCAATCTGTGCTGTCTCCAGTGTGCCACTCTCTGTGTGAAACAGACTGTATCTTTCCTCTTTAAGCATCATGATCTTACTCACATGCAACAATCAAAAGCAGGAAAAAAAATCATTCTCCTCCTTGCTCTTTTTCCTTTTTTTATAAGGCAAGAAAATCTTTTTCAAAAGCTCCCCTTGGCCAGCACAGTCAACTCACACCTGTCTGTAATCCTAGCACTCTGGGAGACAAAGGTGGGAGGATCCCTTGAGCCCAGGAGTTCAAGACCAGCCTGGGCAAGGCCAAGACCCCATGTCTATTAAAAATAGAAAAATTAGCAGGGGATTGTGGCCAGCGTCTATTTTCCCAGATATTCGTGAGGTTGAGGCAAGAGGATGGCTTGAGGCCAGGAGTTGGAGGTTGTTGTGAGCTATGGTGATACCACTGCACTCTAGCCAGGTTGATGGAGACTGTCTCAAAAATAAATAAATAAATAAATAAAACCCTTTCTCTAACCCAAGACTTTCTCACCAGCCCTGAGTGGGTCTTCCTCTGGAAAAGGGGAACAAAAGTGTCATGATTGTGACCAATCACAATCCAAATCCTGAGGCTGGGGGGAGGGGACCTGCCTTTCTGAGTTTGCTGATGCCCAAGAATAACAATGAAATCCACAGAAATTCACGTTCAGAATGAATTAGGCTATCCTGTGCTAGCTTAAAATAAGAATGTTCATTTCCCCCTCTTGCTGTGCATGTGATACAGATGGCAAGTCTCTCTGCTCACCATCATCCCCCCCAGGAGCCAGGCTGGTGGAAGTTCTACCTACACCACCCTTCTTAGATCACACTGGGAGGGAAGGAAGGGAAACTCTTGAAGTCTCACACAGGCAGTTAAATATGGCAGGCTGGATCTGACAGGCAGAAGTAGTCACGCGGCCCCACGGAACCACAAGGAGATCATGAGTTTCACTCCACCCCACCCAACTCTGACCCCATGACTAGCCAAATACTTGGAAAGCATCATTAATGACTACCTAATCTTCAATCCCTGGCAAATCCAGGGAAACCTACTACCTCCTGGGACAACCCATTTCATTTTTTTCTCCCGGTTTTAATAAACAACCCTTTCTAATAATGAATTAAAAACCCCTCTGCAGCATCTCTCCCTCATCCCACACCCTTACAGAACAATGTTCTTACCTTTCCCCTGACGGACCTTCAACTATTTGAAGATAATTATCATGCCCTCCCAGGTCCTCACTTTAACAAATTGAGTCGAAATTTCAATTAATAGTTCCAAAATTTCAGTATCTGAAAATACAGTGACATTGAATTGCAAGTTTGGAAAAGTACAGGAATTTGGATTTCCTTCAGAGAAGGAGAACCAGACTGACATGTTAGATCAAACAAAAAGATAATAGGTGGCAAGGCAAGTTCCTATCTGAAACAAAGGACAAAGAACCAAATAATGGCTTTTCTCCTTTTTTGGCTCAAATTAAATGTGAGGTTTTCATTCCTCAGTTACCACTTCATTTCCAGTCTGATAGGGTGAAGATGTGTCTGCAGTTATCTTCCTTGACTGCTGGGGGTAGCATAAATGAAAACATACCCTCCAATTCTACTAATTGACTCATCTCATGTTTAGACAAGTGTTAGTGTGAGGCTAAATTACACAACCTTAATTCAGAGGGAGACTAAGAATCTGTGACTAATGAATCTTTCTTTTTGTGAAGTATTTCTTAACACAGTTACTTAACTAAAAAACCAAAGAGATGACAAATAGAACATCCCTTCTTTTCTTGCCTGTGCTGTGAATTGCAGGTTAATTGTATAACCAGGCAGCCAGTTAACACCTGCCTGTGGATTTACATACTTCCAGCCATACATCATCCCCAACCTGATACAGATTTTGTTGAAACTGGAATGTTTCACCAGGACTGGAAGGTCAGTCCCATTTGTCAAAGCAGGGACGATCCCTTTGTCTCAGACAGCCTTATGTAGGTTGTGGAGTCGCTCAAGGACATCATCTGCCTTCCCATCAGCAGAGCCTTGAGCAAGTTTGAGCTGTGGGAACAACAGTTCTTCTTACTCATTTATTTCTAGAATTTACTTTTGTCCTTATTAGTAGGCCAGAGTCTACAGGCTGATAAGGCAAAGACACTCACCATTTGCAAAGACCTAAGAATACAGTTCTGTGAGACATTGGCTAAGTCTACCAGAATTAATTTCAATGTTTTTTTTAATCATGCTCATTTCATCAAAGAGTAGTAATGAGCAGCCTGTCACATCAGGAAATAGGGCGTATTGCCATGGATAAAGGGGAAGAATGACTCAGTCCAGTGTGAGATACCAAATAACAACCACTTATCTGGCAATCATTTAGTAAGTACTTACTATACGGTATACATCGATAGGCAGTAGCAACTACAAGGAGTCAGCCAAACAAAACATTTCCCTGAGCCGGACATTAATCACACAATCACACTAACCCTAACATTCAGGGGGGTGTTTCCTAACTGCCTGGCTCTGTTCTGTATACACTATGTACAGTTATTCACTTAACCCTTACAACAATCCTGTAGAAGCAATTAACTACCCGAATTCCTATTCCTATTTTACAGATGAGAAAACCAAGTTACAAAGAGAAGAAACTTGCCTTTGTAAACTTGCCTGCGTACCTTGGGTCATGCAGCATGACGTGGTGGAAGTAAGGCTAGAACTGGCAGGATTCTAAAGCCACACTACCTCTCAGCTGCCCCAGAGGCCTGTTCAAGCCTTTCCCACCTTCTCCCCACCCCCATCCCCCCCTCTGCTGCTGCCTCCACCTGGTCCACCAGTTCCCACACTATACTTAATAGCTATATTAGCTCATCCCAGGTACACATGGTTATCATTTTGTTATGCAGTTCTAAAATCAGGATGCATCTTAAAATTGATGGCCCAAGTTTAATAGGTAGCACACAAGGTCAGACCAGAACAGGGCTCTGTTATTGGATGAAATAAAAGTTATTCTCATGTTGATTCGTGAAAAAAGGAGAAATTTGGAAACTACAGATACAAAGTCATGCTCTTGGAGCTAGAGGAAGGATCCGGAAGCCACTCTATATGATAGGAAAGAAATTGAGAATCAAAAGCAGAAGTTTTTACTCAAGGTCACACTGAAGAGTCAGCTCTTGACAGAGGAAAACCAAACCCAAGTCTCCTGACCTCCACCCCAGCCCAGGGCTCCTTCTTCCCTCCCTCTCCCCAGCCAGGATTCTCCTTATGTGAAGCCAAACCACAAGAAACCCAGAGCCAGAGGCAGTGGAGAGGAACGTCCTGTTTATATTTCTGTTAAGTAGAATCTTTTGTTCTAACAACAACAACAAAAAAAAAAAAAAAAAAAAAAAAAACCCTCCTGCCTTCAACTAAGGCAGGTTCTCAACCTGTGGGTCACAACCCACGGAAATGTATTAAAGGGTCACAGCAGTAGGAAGGTTGAGAACCACTGTACTAAGGCATTCATGACAATAAGTACATTATTTGATCTAAGAAAAGTTTAAATTTCTTTTACTCACAGTGACTCAGGCTTACTCAATACTTTAGTTACAAACCTAGTTAACGTTTGATGTCTCTCAATCCAACCTTCCGTGAGCCAAGAACCGATTATTCCTGACCAAGTAATGATTAATCTACAGATTTACAAATGGCTATTGCCCCGCCTCCCAGGGAAGTTAGAAGTTTCTAGCCATACGTAATATGCACAGATGCATGAAATCTTTGAACTAGGGAAAACGCGGTTGTAAAACCAGCCTTTTCGCCAATCTAGGTTGGATAAAGAGGGAAGGCGTGTAGACTACTTCTGTTGTCCCTTTCATTA
Organism: Loris lydekkerianus; assembly: GCA_963574355.1. Taxonomy (NCBI): domain Eukaryota; kingdom Metazoa; phylum Chordata; class Mammalia; order Primates; family Lorisidae; genus Loris; species Loris lydekkerianus. Next base: position 12,204 of record CAUYPK010149074.1, on the reverse strand, counting down.
GAATGCTGCCTGCCAGCCTTCTCCCTAAAAATAGTTGTCACGCCAGTAGAGTCCTCACTCTGGCAAACAGACTGTTCTGCACCAAGCTCCTTTCTAACTGGTTCTTAAGTTACAGGAATTTTAACTAAATTAGAAAGTTTGCCACTTTGTTCCTGGTAAAATAAAAGCTTTTAAAGCCAGAGCTCCTGAAACACAGGCTCAGCTCAGTTTGAAAAAAAAAAAAGAAAGAAAGAAAATATTGCCTCCGCTTCTGGGCATAAAAAAGAGAATGTTAAAGCTTGAGAAGCTTTAGAACAAATGGAGCCTCCTATTTATTAATGCTTGGGTAGTCAATTTCTTCACACGGCTATTTCCCTCCCTGTGTGCCTTTCTGCTAATATTTTATCAGGGCTGGACCACAGAATGATAAATGCTATCCTCTACGAAAAGGTAAAGATGCCTTAAAAACGCAGTCTAGTGCTTCAAAGCACGGCTCCGCTTTCTACAGTGATTTTATTTTTCTACATGTAAGATTCTGATGATTCTAAAGTAGACAGCAGGAATGCCGAGTAAATAAACAATTCAAAATCTGCACAGCCAGATCTGAAAAGGGTTTCCCCGGCATCCGTTCCAAATTCTTCATCTTACTTTTTAGGCTTTTCCTCTTAGCCTTTAATGGAGTCCTTGATTTCCAAGTGTCTAGCGTCAGCTGTTGGGAAGTTTTTAAAATACAAATTCTGTTTGCATTTTTAGTATGGTTTCTTGTTTATTTCATATTTTTAGGATACTTTCGCTCATGTAATTTCACATTGGCTTCCTAAACAAAATAGACCGGCTGGTCTCTTTTGTGGACAGGGCTCTCTTCGTGTCCCCAGCTACGCAAGTCACAATTTCCTTAAACAATTGCTGCCAACATGATACTGGCTTGCTCAAAAAATACCATTGCACTCTTACTAAGGAAAATAATTTTGAGATAGAAAAGAAAAAGCTGTATTGAAATTGTAATACAGAATATATACTGATACTGTTTGTTATCTTATATATTGTACCTTGCAATTGCCAAAGTCAAGTGTGTCTTGAGTATTACAATTTCAATACAGTTTTTTCCTTTCTTAAAATGAGTGTCTCTCAAATGTATAACATTTTATAAAATATTAACCAAAATATTATTTAGGTAGAGGAGGTGTAAGATATCTTAATATTTTGCTGGCCCTAACAGACTGCCTAGCATACTTCTAGAAAGTGTGGGTCTCATTCTGCAGGTCCCAGTTTGAGAAAATTGAGTTCTAATTGTTAAGTGCCATTCAGGCTCCCCACAATAGAATTCCAAACTTCCCTTGCAGCATAATCTACCCCTGATCCTTCACTCACGCTCAGACTAAACACTAAATGTCTTGAGGCCCCAAGCTGCCCAATAGGCTTTGGGGCCAGGCTATGAGTCTAGACTCCACCTTGTTCCAGGTGTTAGGTCACGGGTAAGCCACCTGTTTCTCCTTAAGCTTTGTCGTGTGTGCAGTGAGAAAAATAAAGACATCTGTCACAATGCTCTTATAAAATCAAATGAAAATGTGCAGTGAGATCTGCTAGCATTTGCCTAAAGAACCACAAATCACGGGCGGCGCCTGTGGCTTAGTGGGTAGGGCGCCAGCCCCATATACCAAGGATGGCGGGTTCAAACCCAGCCCCAGGTAAATTGCAACAACAACAAAAAAATAGCTGGGCATTGTGGCAGGTGCCTGTAGTCCCAGCTATTCAGGAGGCTGAGGCAAAAGACTTGCCTAAGAGCAAGTGTTGGAGGTTGCTGTGAGCTGTGTGACACCATGGCACTCTACCGAGGGTGATAAAGTGAGACTATCTTTACAAAAAAAAAAAAAAAAAAGAACCACATATCACAAACTATAAAAACCTGAATGAATGGTCACAAAATTAACCATTTAAAACAGGATCTACAGAGGAACAGAGGAAGATGGTCTAGAGACGGCTTCTTTAGAGCCGGGAGTGGTGAGATTAGGGAGAGAAGACTCCAGGCACCTCTGGCTTGTGGGCTCTACCCAGAAACATCCCTCTGGGGGCACAGGGAGGCAGCAGGAGACTTCAGGCCCCCACGAGGAGGATAAAAGCAGTGGAGCAGCGGTAGGTGTTTGCAATGGGTCTGAGGCTAGCTGGGGCAGCAGCCACAGGAGCGGAGAGAGTCTGCAGACAGGGAACGCCTTCCCTGTTATTTGTTTGTTTATTTATTTATTTATTTATTTGGATTTGGGCAGTTGGGCAAGTTACCTTGGCAGACCTTGGGCAATTGAGCAAGTGACTTTGAACAGTGCCCTGAGCCGCTGAGGCAAAGTGGAGCTTTCATTGTTTGGCTGCAGGCTGGGCACAGCTATTGTGGGAGAGTTGCCTTGCAGGCTCAGCCCTCAAGGTCCTAGAGCAAGGCCGGTTCTGCCGTTCCTGATAAGCAGGCAGCCACTTCTGGAGAGATCCAAGTGACACATGATTTCCTGGGAAAGCCACCACTTAACCAAAGGACATGGTTTGGAAAGGTCAAAGTGTGTCTGTTAAGCAGGCTGAGGAGAGATTCAGGCTCCCAACCCTGAGGGGTTTTGAGGGCAAACAAGTCAGCAGAGGTTTCCAGTCTCCATCTTATACAGCTGTATCAGCATTGGGATCAGCATCTCAGACCCCAGGCAGGGGTCCTCACACTACAGCCCGTGGGCCAAATGCAGCGGTGTGACTTTATTTGTTCCCTTTTTTTTTTTTTACTTCAAAATAAGATATGTGCAGTGTGCATAGGAATTTGTTCATAGTTTTTTGTTTGTTTGTTTTTTAACTATAGTCCAGCCCACCAATGGTCTGAGGGACAGTGAATTGGCCCCCTGTTTTAAAAGTTTGAGGACCCCTGCCCCACATGATCACTAGTTGCCCAGGCAATATTCAACAAGAGATATACATACATTTTTTTTTTCTTCTAAAAATTTTTTTTCAACTTTTCCCCCTAGATCTTTTTCTTTTTTTGTTTTTCTCTTGAAAACAATTTTTTATTCTGCCTTTTTTAATAATAAGGGCTTCATTTCCACTAGTTTTTCCACCCTCATTGTTCATTTCCCCCCCCCCCAATTTTATTCCTTAAGATATTTTGTTTAGTTGATTTGATTTATAGTATTTTTGTTTTTCTTCTCTATTTGGCTAAGGTGGGGTCTTGTGTTTGCTCAGGCCGGCAAAGAGCTCCAGACCTCAAGGGATCCACCCAACCCACCCCACCTCCCAGAAGTTTGGATTTGTGGGTGTGGGTCAAAGTACCCTACTATACACCACTATTACTCCTATATCTCTCTTTCTGCTCCTTTCTTCTTTTTGTCATTCTTCCCTTTTACTCACCCCCTTTTCTTTCTCTTTTCTCTCTTTCTCTCTCTCTCTCTCTTTTTTTTTTATCTTTTATCCCTTCTTGCTCTTCACTCTTCTCATCCTTTCAGTCCTTTACCAAAAGGACATTTCAACACTTAAGTCAGAGGCACAGTAAGTTAAAGAGCAAGAGGAATTGAAAGGAAAAAGTAGGGCAAGAAAACACTCATAAGGAAGAAACAGAAAAATCCTGGCGACATGAAAAACCAGAACACAGCAACCTCCCCAAGGGATCATGAGGTAGCTACTGCAGAGGATTCCACCTATAAAGAAATGTTAGAAATGATGGAAGGGGAATTTAAAACATGGATGGTAAAAATAATGAAGGAAATTGCTAAGAAAGTGGAAAATAAAAAAAGGAAATCTAGAAACAATATCAAGTAAGAGATGAATGATATGAAGAATATAGGAAGGATATAGCAGAGCTTAAGGAATTGAAGCAGTCAGGGAACTCTAAGATGCAATAGAAAGTATTGATAACATATTAGACTGTGTAAAAGAAAGAATCTCAGAGTTAGAGAATAAAGCTGTTGAGCTAACTCAGGCAATTAAAGAGACAGAAAGAGAGAGAGAGAGAAATTGGAACGTTCACTGACAGAATTATGAAACTTCATGAATTGTTCAAACATACAAGTTTTAGATATCCCAGAAGGAAAAGAAGAATGTCCCAGAGGAATGGAAGCCCTACTAGAGGATATCATAAATGAAAATTTCCCAAATACTACCTAAAATTCTTATACATTCTTTTAGAGGGATATTTGGACCCCAATTCATCTCAACTCAAATAGAGACATAGACATATGGAACAGAACATAAAACCAAGAGATGAAACCAGTCTGTACTTGTCATCTGTTTTATTTATTCATTTATGTTTGCAGTTTTTGGCCAGGGCTGGGTTTGAACCCCCCCACCTGCGGTATATGGGGCTAGTGCCCTTCTCCTTTGAGCCACAGGTGCCACCCACATCTTTGATCTTTGATAAACCAAACAAATGCATACAACGGGGAAAAGAATCCCTAGTCAACAAATGGTGCTGGGAGAACTGGATAACCACATGTAAAAGACTGAAACTTGACCCATACATTTTACCTCTTACAAAAATTGACTCAAGATGGATAAGAGACTTAAATCTAAGACATGAAACAATAAAAATCTTAGAAAAAACGTTGGGGAAACTCTCAATAATGTTGGACTGGGGAAAGATTTTATGGCAAAGACTTCAGGCCATCTCAACAACAGCAAAAATTAACAAATGGGACTTAATTAAGCTGAAAAGCTTCTGCACAGCTAAGAATGCAAAGTAAAGCAAAAAGTCAACCTACAGAATGGGAAAAGATATTTGCAGAGTATCAATCTGACAAAGGGTTGATAACTAGAATCTACAGTGAACTCAAATTTATCAACAGAAAAAGAATAAACAATCCCATCTACCTCTGGGAAAGAGATACAAAACGAACCTTCTCTGATGAAGACAAATGAATGGCTAAAAAACATTTGAAAAAATGCTCATCATGCTTCATAAGCAGAGAAATGCAAATCAAAACCACCCTGAGATACCACCTAACCCCGGTAAGAATGGCCCACATCACAAAGTCTCAAATCTGCAGATGCTGGCATGGATGTGGAGAGAAGGGAACACTTTTACAGTGTTGGTAGGACTGCAAACTAATACAACCTTTTTGGAAGGAAATATGGAGAATCCTCAAAGAATTCAAATTAGACCTCCCATTTGATCCTGAAATCCCATTACTAGGCATCTACCCAGAAGAAAAAAAAAAATCCTTTTATCATAAGGACATTCACGGTAGACTATTATCACAGCTCAATTTACAATCGCCAAAACATGGAAACAACCTAAATGCCCACTGACCCAGGAATGGATTAACAAGCTGTGGTGTATGTATACCATGGAATACTATTCGGCTATTAAAAACAATGCAGACTTTCCGTCTTTTGGATTAATGTGGATGGAGTTGGAAAAAAATTTCTTGGGTAAAGAAATTTCTTGATGTAAAGCATCACAAGAAAGGAAAAGCAAGAATCCAATTCTAATATGAAGCCAGTAGATGTACTAATACAAGAGGAGGTGTGGGGGCATGTGGGATCAGGGAAGGAGAGGAAGGAGGGAGATGGGGGTCACGGGGTATGATACAGCTCTTGGGGGGAAGATTTAATTACAAGAGAGACTTTATCTAACATCTGCAATCAGTGTAACCTAATTCTTTGTACCCTCAATGAATCCCAAACAATAAAAAAACAAAAAACAAACAAAAAAAATAGGATCTACAAAATAATAGACTCCTCTCTGCTTTACCTACAGGGGTTAAGTTTTAAAACAAAAAAACCCATCACAATGTTCAAGACAACACCAATCAGACTAATGACGCTGAGACATGAATCAAGATGTTGGGAGATGATAAAATATAAAATGCAATGGACTTGCCATCCTAAGGCAGCCATGTCAATCAGAGCATCACATAAAAACCCATGCCTGAAAGAAATCAATGCTTCCAAATGGAAAAAAAATAACTTCCAATATTAAATCTATAAAGAACTATTGGCTTTCCTTTTTGAAATTATTCCTTGAAAGAGTTTTAAAAATTATCACGCCAAATTCAGATTTCAAGCTTAAATGCCAACTTACACTTTTACAGTAGAATTTGTTAGTATAATAGTATTAATTGAATATATTTTATGATCTTAGACTTTAATATTTTAGATTCTCTCATAGGCTTTTGGCTTGTTTTATGGAGGATAAGGAGAAACTAAAGTTGGATTTAGTAATCCCCACTTAACTAAGAGGTTGAACTCAATAAAAAGTAAGTGAGACTTTTGCTTTTAATCATGATACAGTACTTGGTACCGGACTAGCCTTCCTGCTGCAAACAACTCCCAATCTAAACAAAATATAGGAATGAGTTACTTTCTTTCTTTCTTTTTTTTTTTTAATTGTTAAATCATAGCTGTGTACATTAGTGCAATCGCCTGTACCCATTCTAAGATGCACCATAGATGTGGCCCCACCCATTACCCTCAATCACTGAACAACATAATACAGCAGAGTATTGTCCTTCCTGAGAAGCATAAGACTGTCATCCATCAGAGAAGACTCATGACAGGACTGTCATCTCATAGAGAAGAAAAATACATGAGATGATGGCTACCCCTCACCACCACTTTTATGCTCAAAATTATTAAATATTTTCTGGATAGTAAAGTAGGTAAATGTTGCCCAAGCAGAACTCTGAAGTCTTAATGAGGTGAAGAGGCATAGACTGGAATTTAGTACTGATAAAGTAGGGGGATTTATAGAATAGAGTACCATAGAGGAAGAATCTATACAGAGGAGTTCCAGAAATTCATACAGAGATGCCCTTAACTCTTTGGTAGAACACTAAGCTGAACATGTTCATAGTATAAACTAAGATGTACAGGCACAGGCAATATGATCTAATGGAGATTACAGAAATTATATAGTGCTACGAAACACAGAAATTTTGAATGGACCTGTGAGATTTTGCTGAATTTACCCAGTCATTCACCTAGGAGTCCAGCCCAGAATAAGGGCTTATCTAAAACTCACTCTAACAAATTTTACTAATAAAGCTCAAAAATTTTCAAGGAAATACAACTATAAATTCACTGCATATTAAAATGAAAACAAAAAACTTTTTATAGAAAGACAATGAAATCCAATCTCTCAACAATGTCCAGTACATAAACAAACTAGATGTATAGAGAAATGTAACCCATAACAGGGAAAGAAAGATTAATAGAAATAGACCCAGTGATGACAGAGATGATAAAATTAGCAGAGAATTCAAAACACCTGCTATAATATGTTTAAGGACTTTTTGAAAAGATGGACATTGTAAGTGAATACAGGAATCTCAGGAAATAAATAGAAACCATTTTTTTTTTTTAACCTTGTAAGTAACTGAACTAAAAAATATAACTAAAAGCAAAAAGTCACTGGCTGAGTTTACAAATAAATTAGAAAATGATTTTGAGGCAGGATAATAGGAAGCATCTTAACAAAAATGGAAAGAGATTAGAAAAAAAAATAAATTTTAGTGACATGTGGGAAAAAAATCAAGCTAATATACACATAATTGAACTCCCAAAAGCAGAGGAGAGAAAGCTGAGGGCATAAAAATGTATTTAAAGAAAAAAATTATCATTTTGATTTATATTTGATAAAAAAATATAAACTAACATACACAAGAAGTTCAACAAACTTAAGTAGTAAAAATACAAAGAAAATCACATTTATGCATATCACGGTCAAATAGGTAAAAACCAAAGGTAAAGAGACAATCCTGTAATCCCCCCCCAAAAGTACACATTGCCTATGGGGAAAAACAATAGAAATGTCTACTGACTTCCCATTAGAAATAGTGCAAACCAGAAAACAATAAAATACTTTTAAAATGCTAAAGTGAAACAAACTGTTGACCTAGAATGTTATATCCAATAAAATATATTATTATAATAAAATTGAAAGTAAAAGTGAGAGAATTCAACATCAAATCTACACGCCAATAAATATTAAAGGAAATCCTTTAGTTAACTGAAAACTATTCCAGTTGGAAACCTGGATTGACATAGAAAAATGAAAAGAATTTGAATATGTGAGTAAAAAAATACAATTGCTTTTTAATTTATTAAAATATAATTGTTGAAATAATAATAATAATGTTTTATGGGTTTATAATACAGAAGTAAAATGTGGCAACAATAACACAAAAGATGGAATGGGGCAAATGGCAGTACAGTACAGTATTGTGAATGTATTACCTTATTGGTAAAATAGTATAATATTAATTCATGGTAGATTATAACAGATTAAGGAAATATACTGTAATTTCTAGAGGAATCACAAAAAAAAGCAAAACGAAGAGAGGTATGGATTAAAAGCCCAATGGAAGAAGTAAAATGGAATACTCAGACATAGTCTTCTAATCAGAAAGTAGACAGGAGACAATCACAAAAGGAAAAAATAGAGAACAAACAGCAAAGAATAGACTTAATGTCAATCACGCCAATAGTTTATTGTAGAATGTTAGACGAAGAAAAACGAAGATCAAACACGTATACAGCTTATAATAGGTATACTTTAAATGTAAACATAGAAAAATTACAAGTAAAAGATGCAAGAACTAATCATAAGTGACTTAATAGATGTAAAAAAAAAAAAAAAAAAAAGGCATTACTAAAATCAAGGACCAGATTCTATTCAACATAATGCCGGAAGTCCTAGCCAGGGCCATCAGACAAGAGAAGCCAGGGTGTCCAAAACAGAAAAGAAAAGGTCAAACTATTACTCTTTGCTGATACTATGATCTGACATCTAGAAACCTCCAACAATTCTGCCAAGTGACTCCTGGAATAGATAAATAAATTCAGCAAAGTCTCAGATTATAAAATCAATGTACACAAATCAGTAGCATTTCTATACACCAACAGTAGTCAAGCTGAGAATAAAATCAAAGATTCAATACCTTTCACAGTAGCAACAAAGAAAAGAAAATACCTGGTGATACATTCAACCAAGGAGATAAAAGACCTCTACATGGGGAATTATGAAATGCTGAGTAAGGAAATCACAGAGGATGTAAACAGATGGAAAACATAATGCACATGAATCAGAAGAATCAACCTTCTTAAAATGCCTGTACTACCCAAGGTGACCTATAGATTCAATGCAATACCCATTAAAATATGAATGTCATTTTTTGCAGATCTAGAAAAAATAATTCTATGCTTTGTATGAAACCAGAGAAAGCAACCTATGCAAAAAGGACAAATCTAGAGGCATCACTTTAACAGACTTCAAGCTATATATACTACAAGTCTATACTAACTAAAACAGCATGGTGCTGACACAAAAATAAATACATAGACCAACGGATCAGAACAGAGAACTCATATATAAAACCATCCTCATATTCCCATTTAATCTTTGACAAAGCAGACACCGACACACACTAGGGAAAGGAATCCCTGTCTAATAAATTGTCCTGGGAAAATTGGATAGCCACATGTAGCAGACTGAAATAGGATCCACACCTTTCACCACTCACAAAAAATTGATTCATAATGGATAACAGGCTTAAACCTAAGGCATGAAACTAGAAGAATTCTAGAAGAAAATGTTTCAAAAAGTCTTACATATAACAGACTAAGGATTTATAAGATGACCCCAATGGCGATCACAGCAATAACAAAAATTAATAAATGGGACTACTTTAGATCAAAAAGCTTCTGTACAACCAAGGAAATAATCAATGGAGCAAATAGACAACCTACTGAATGGAAGAAAATATTTCCTTATTATCCATCTGATAAAGGGTGCATAACCAGAATCCATGAAGAACTCGAGCAAACCAGGAAGGTAAAAGGGGAATGGGAGGGGAATTGGAAGGGGAGGGATATAAGGGGAGGAGAGGAGAGGAGAGGGAAGGGGAAGGGAGGGGAGGGCAGGAGAGGGAAAGGAAGGGAAGAGGAGCATAGGGGAGGGGAGGGGAGGGGGAGGGATGGAGGGAAGGGGGAGGGGAGGGGAGGAGAGGGGAGCGGAGGGGCGGGGAGGGGAGGGGAGCAGAGGGGAGGGAAAGGAAGGGCAGGGCAGGGCAGGGCAAACAATCCCTGAAAAAAGTGGAGAAAAGACATGAATAGAAACTTTTCAAAAGAGAGACTAATGGCCAATAAACATGAAAAAATGTTCAAACATCTCTAATCATCAGAGAAATGAAAATCAAAACCACAATAAATATTACCTAGTGACATTAAGAATGGCTTTTATCAAAAAGTGCCAAATAAATAAATGCTAGCATGAATGTGGACAGCAAGGAACACTAATACGTTGTTTGATGGAAGTTTGGAGATACACCACAGTTGTACAAGTGGACCATTTGAGCCAGCAATCACACTACTAAAGGGAAAAAAGCTATTTTATCCAAAATATACTTGCACTCAAATGTTTGTTGCAGCACAATTCACTATTGGTAAGAAGTGGGATCAACCCAAGTGCCTGTCAACACATGACTAAATTAATAAAATCTAGTGTGTGTATACCAGAGTACTACTCGGTCCTTAAAATAAAATAGTGAACTAATTTTAATACATTTTGTAACAACCCGGATGGAATGAGAGACGATTTCCCTAAGTATCACAAAAATGGAAAAACAAATGCCACACATTTTCACTGTTCAATTGGAACTAATAGATCAACGCTCAGATGCACGTATGGAAGTTAAGCTCAACAGAAATCAAGCAGGTGGGAGGACAGAAGAAGAGGTGGGTAAAATCACACCTAACGTACAATGTACACTCTCTGGGTGGTGGTCACACTTGCAACATTGACTCAAGCTGTACAAAAGCACTTCACGTAGCTGAAATATTTGTACCCCTATAATATGCTAGGGTACAAAAAAAACAAACCACAAAAGACAAGAACCAGAGATAACACAAGGCCTTTCATATAAATGAATCAATTCAGGGAGACAACATAACAGTTCAAATGTTCCAAAAACAGAACTTTAAGACACAGAGGCACAAACTGACAGAACTGAAAGGTAAAATATACCAATTTGAAAGTCATATTGACAGTTTTTAACATGGCTTTTTTTGTCAATAAAGAAGGTAGACAACAATAAAAATTTGAGCAACAACATCCTGTAACTTAACTAATATTTATCAAATACCATAGCCTACCAATAGCAGGGCACACATTCTTCACAAGTCAATGTGTGAAGAATTCACTGAAGAACATGGTATGTTGAGCAATAAAGCACGGCTTGGGAAATTTAAGAGATTTGGGATTATTCAAGTGTGGTCTCTGATCACAATTAACTCAAACTAGAAAATAGTAGTAAGATATATGGAAAATTCTCAAATATTTGGAAATGAGACCAAACACTTCTACATAACCCATGGGTCAAAGAAAAAAATTATGAAGGAAATTAGAAAATATTTAAAAGTAATAATGAAAATACATCAGTTGAGAACTGTGGGAGATAGCTGAATAACTGCTTGAGAGGCAAATGTATTGCTCTTAATGCTTCTATCTGGAGGGAAAAAAAAATACATAAAGCAATGATCTGAAATTTCTCCTTAGGAAACTAAGCAAAAAAGAGCAATTTGAAACCAAAATAAGTAAAATGATAAAAGAAAGAGAAGAACAGAAGTGAATGAAACAGAAAATAAACAAAAGAATAAATAAATGGAAAGAAATATTAGCTCTGGCCAGGCGCTGTGGCTGGTGCCTATAAACATAGAACTCTGGGAGGCAAAGATGGGATTGCCTGAGGTCAGGAGTTTGACACCAGCTTGACCAAGAGCAAGATCCTGTCGCTACTAAAACCAGAAAAAATTAGCCAGGCGTGGTGGCATGCATTTATAGTTCCAGTTACTTGGGAGGCTGAGGCAGGAGGATTGCTTATGCCTAGAAGTTGGAGGTTGCAGTGAGCTATGATGACACCACTGCACTCTACCTAGGGCGACGGAGCAAGACACTGTCTCAAAAAGTAAAAAAAAAGAAAGAAATACTAGTTCTGAAAACATAAAAAATGTTATATTCCCTTCAGATAGATTAAAAATAAAAGTGTAAAACATAGTTTACAGATGTCAGGAATGAAAGCGAGCCATTACTAGTGATATTACATTAAAAAACACAATAAGAAAATAATGGAGGGGGATTAAAGATGGCAGCTGAGTAACAGCTTCCCTGTAACTGGGCCTGGCGAATCTGGGGAGACAAGACTCCAGACATCTCTGGCCGGTGGGACCTGCCTACAATCATCCCTTTGAGGACACAGAGAGCCAGCAAGG
>CAUYPK010149070.1:0-11106 GCA_963574355.1 Loris lydekkerianus | reverse complement strand
CCTACACACACACACACACAGAGGACTGTAAGTTCCAGGAAGACAGGGATGGCGTCTGTCTCGTTTCTTCCTTTTTTCACCAGCATCTATTTCAACACATAGCAGCTCTCAACAAAATATTCAATAAATAGTGAACAAGTTTAACATCTTGACTCTACAAAGGCATTTCCTCTGGACTCTTCTATCTGGAAGAGAAGGCAAAGGGATGGATCTGAACAAACAGACGAAGAACAAAAACATGAGTCACAGCCTCTGCAATTTCCTAGACAAACCATTAATGGGGTCCACACCAGGGTTTTTAAGGTCATTCAATGAGGATTTTCTGCCTTAAATGTGAAAATCAGCAGCTGCACAGAGGCTGGTGAAGTATTGTGGTCATCACACAGGATTATGAGTAACATAAGTACAGGATGGTATTTTTTGAGAGAGAGAAGACCCATAACATTAATGAGAACTCCCATCCAAAATCTCTTGATCTTTCCAAGAGAAGAAAGATCAGATCCTTTGTTCTCTTTACTATTTTCAACAGTTTGATTTTGCTCTTGAATTCTTCTCTCTGCTTCCAAATGAACCACTGTTTATGGCCTGTGTTCCCACCCTACCCACACCCACCTATGTGAATGACTAGAGCTGGAAGAACTTTGAAAATAACCTTGTCCAATCCTTCCTTTTGTTGAGGAGGAAAAAGAAGCCCAGGTCACACAAGTGTGAGGATTTCAGGACTCAGAAGGATCTCATATCCCAGGTCTCTGGAATCTAGCTAACTCCACGCTTCAAGATTAGATTCAACTCGCTGTGGCTGGCCCCTCCTGATTCACCAGGGCCACTTTTCAGCCTCTGTACAATAGTTCAGGAGGCAGCTAGTCCGTATCCTGTCTGCTTTGAACACAGGAACCGCCCCACAGATGTCTGCTAAGAGTGTCGATTCTGGCAGCACAAAATCAGCCTTCCTCTCTCCAATCAGTAATCCAGCCAGAATATTTCCAGCCAGGGAAGTATCCAATGCTTGAAGACAATTCCTTTTCTCTTTTAATCAATCTGAGTTCACTCCCTAAATCTGGCACACAGTAGAAATAGGTGTGGGGCTTAAGAAAGCCCCAGAGGGCACATCCTAATTCTCAGAAAGTCCTGCCTTTCTTTCCCTGAGACCACCAAAACCAGAACCTTCTTAGTCTGCTTTGCCTTATTGCCCACCCCAGAAGGAGGGGCTCCCACGTGTGCTTTGGTGAAGTATGCAATAGGGCTGAGTCCCAATAGGCAGTGGGGGGATTGAAAAAGACCATGTCCTCATTCACTGCCAGTCTAGGGTGCTGCTCTGGACCACACAGACCCTCAGCTAGCTCTGCCTGGCCCTCCTTTGGCTCACCCCTACTGCAGAAACTGACATCTGCTTGAGAAATCCTTTCCTAGGATCCCTTTCTCTCTAGAAACTCTATTCACTCAAACATAAATTCCACGGGCAGTTCATTTTTTTTCACATGGTTCCATATATTGCTTAGTGCCATTTTATTCTTGAATTTTTGTTGATTGCTTTGAATTTCTTTTCTTTTCTTTTTTTTTTTTTTGGCTTTAGAAATTTGACCAAAGGTTGGGGGCGTAAGGGTGAGAGGGAATAAGGTCTGGCAATTTGAAGACAAAGTGTTACCATCATTTCAGTCTCCAAAATCATCTTGCCTAAGCCCACTTCCCATTCGTCACTCTGACTCATTCACACATGAACACCAGTATTTGAGTTGTTCATTGATTTTTATTGTTGTTTATGGGTTTCACGTTTTGCTTTGTTTTGTGATGGTGGGAGGGTTATTGGTTAGATAAGGCATCCACCTTCCTCTCAGTCTCTAAAACTGCCTGTGCCTGAAGATATATTCCCTGTAATATTCTAGTTAGGTACCTGTGGTAATAGCATCAATCTACAAGCTAAATTATCTTCACCTTTTTCCTCTTTTCTATATGTGGTCACCCATTCTTCTTAAAAGAGTTTTTCATCAGAACTTAATTTTGGTAACTTCCAGCTTTGTATTAGTCATAAGTTTTAGAAATTTTTGGCATGAATTCCAGTAAAAGTGGTGCTATGAATTGAAAATTTGAGGCTTTGTTTTGTTCCAAAGGCATTGCTATGACACATAAAATAGAAAAAAAAAAAATCCAAAGGCCATGTTAAAACACACAAATATCTCTGCGTACCGTAATCAGAAGAGAAACAAAAAGTGGATGTGAAACCATCAGGATCTGAACCAGAAGGGAGCAGAGGTGGTCAGGAGTTCCGGCTCCTGTAAGGTTATGGGAACCAAAATACCCCAGAGGAGGTGGGGACTGAAGCCACCCTCCTCGAGATACCCTCCACAGCCCCTTTTCTGAAGGGACAGTGCTGGGCGGCCATGTTTTGGGCCACATTACCCTGCCCTACTCCCTCCAACACTGCTGATTAGACCAAGGACAGGCACTTTCCCAAAGTCATCCAAGCCATAGCTGCTGTACGTGGTCTTGAATGAAAAGTTCTTCTCAGCATAAAAGAGCTTGTCCCATAAGATTCTTGTTCCAATGAAATTTATGAGGAGATCCATGGATAAGTAAACAATCTTTGGTAGGAGCTGAAGCTGAAAGATCCTGAGATAGAGAGAAGGCAAAAGGATCATTATCGAGTCAAAGTCTTGAAAAGCAGAGATTCTGAGACATAAAAACTTGTGAGATGCAAATAAAAGCTTTAAGGTAGAGGAAAAATATGCTACTTGATGGCTAGTGGAAGAAACCAGAACTACAGAGAGAATGAAAGTCATCTTGATGTAGAAAAGAAAGGCAAACCTCTATAACACCCCCTGCTGAGATCCAGGGGAGTGCTTCAGATTCTGCAGGTACCTCTGACTCCAGCCTCTGCTCCAGGTGGCTGTGCCTGCAGGTGGTTGTGCCTGCACTTCCTTAGACTGGCTCCTCTATAGCTGCTCTGAAGTCTGGCCCAGGGCTTGGACCTCTACGTCCTTGGTTTCACATAGACCTTTCTAACTGTCTCCCTCCCTTCCTTCCAATTATTTGTGGTTCTTGGTGAGACTATTCCTAACAACCAAGAAAACTTAACTGAAGCATATGCTAAGTCAACTGATCCTCATGGCAACTCTCTGAGGTCAGAATGCTATTCCCATTTTACAGATGAGGAAACCAAGGCTGCAGGATGTTATGCAGCAGGATCACATAGCTCCTTGGACTGGCTGTTTCCCTGTTTTGGCCTCACATCTACTTCCCAGCCTTCCTCTGCCCTGCTGGACAGGCAAACTCTACTTCCTAGGCTCCTTTGCCAACTGGATTCTAGTTCACCAAGAGGTTCACTGGCAGGAAATTGAAGAGCAGGAGGAAGAAGGAAGGCAGGATATTTCCCCCCCTGCACTCGGTAGCATCTCTGGCAATGGCTGCATCTTATTCAAGTCCCAGATCTCATGGGAGGGTCTTTCTTCCTTGTTCCAGGTCCAACCAGGCAGCCCCCACCTCTCTAGGCCTAGGAATGGGAGTACTTTCTGCTTTTGCTAATCTCTGGGCAGCCTCCCTATCCCCTGTTTAGCATTTCACCTCTTTCAAACCATTTGAATTAGCTCTGCATGTTAAATTTCATCTAGTAACCTTCACCTGGAAGGACTCTGTTTCCCTGAATGGACCCTGACTGATGCAGCAGTTCCCAAGGGGCTACAAGAGGCTGTGAAGTTCAGAACATGTGCTTCCAGAATGCACACTTTGACAACTGCATTATGTTGACAGTGAAATCACAGACGGATTTCTCTGAACTCCCACCAGACTAATGATGCCCCCCCCCCCCCAGTAAGCTGGCGGACAGGCTTCCCACATCATGTTTTCATTGCTCATAGTCAAGAGTTAACTTGACGGTGCTACCACCCCAAAGACCAAAATGGAGCCAGAAGAGGTCATTTCTAAGGACCTCTCCTGGCACTGCAACCCTTCGCTGTGGTCTGACTCTGCTCACTGAATCCTCAGAGATAATCCAGCAGTGCTGTGTTTGTCACCAGATAAAGAATCCCCCCAGCACTGACTGTGCACCCCGGAGGCAAGCGGAGACCTGCAGTCCGCTCAGTGGGCTTGCCACAGCTGGAAAGCCGTCAACAGTCCTGGCCTAGAATTCTTGGTTTCTTGCCTCTCTGTCTCCTTGCTTCCATCCTCAGAGACCTTATTCTCATTTTACAGATGAGGAAATGCTAACGCAAACCACTCACACTCCCACGTCTCAATATTTTGTTTATGTTCTCTCTCTCTCTCTCTCTCTCTCTTTCTCTCTCTCTCTCCCAAGATATCAATGCCTGCTATGGTGAATTGTGGGTTCATAGCCTTGTGCTGGTCATCCATCAGGACCCACATCGCCTCTGCTCAGTGCTGCTTTAAGGGCTGACTTACTGTGTTGCAATGAATTTACAGGAACCTGGAAGGAAGTGAATATCAGATTTTTCAAGACTAGGTACTCTGTCAGGGGGAGCAGAATGTTCATATTTTCCCTGAAAATCTGGGAAGAAAAAAAAAGAAAATCAAAGAAAGAGGTATCAACTTTGTGGTCTCTATTTTTTATTTTTACATCCTATTTTATTTTATTTTATTTTTATTAAACCATAGCTGTGTACATTAATGCAATCCTGGGGTACAATGTGCTGGTTTTATATACAATTTGAAATGTTTTCATCACACTGGTTGACCTAGCCTTCATGGCATTTTCTTAGTGATTGTGTTAAGACATTTATATTCTACGCCTAATAAATTTCGCACGACCTCTTGTAAGGTGCACCGTAGGTGTGGTTCCACCAATTACCCTCCCTCTAGCCAGCCTCCCCCCTCCCCTTACAATTTTGTGGTCTTTAAATAAACCTGTAATTGCTTCCCTAACTGTGACTGCCTCCTGCACCTGGTCTCAATCCTTTAAGCACTAAGTTTAGTCCATTCATGAGTTAAGGTGGACAATTTCAGCATTCACTTAGCAAATGTGTGGTGAGAAATATGTTAAACTCCTGAAGTTTGTACTATAATATTCCATTCCATACTACTGACGAGTGACAACTATATTTCATAGACCCTAGTTGAACAATCTGTACAATCATTTGCAAAAATAACCAAGTCTTGCTACAAAAATGAGTGTTATCTTCGGCATCTCTCTCCTCACTCCTTCCAGCTACCACCTCCCACATCCCAGCTGTCTTCTAATCCTGGGAGGATTTTTGTTTCTCCAAAAAGCTTTAGTAGCTTCTCTGTTCTGTCATTTTCTCTCTCTAAGGGAATCTCGGCATTAACCGAGACTAAAATGGATGGCCATATGTCACAGAGAGTGAAATTTCTGTTCCCAGTTCCCATCTTCTGAGGTGACCCAGAAGCCAGCCATTCTACTCCAACAGAAGCGTGAGCCACCTGAGTGGGGAAGGCTCTCCCCCTGCCCCCCAGCAGGCAGCTAGCGCCCACTGGTGATTCTGGTCTCAGCCAGAGTGACATCCCTGGGAAAACACTCCCCAAGCCCCAGCCTAAGTCACACAGAGCTGCCCTTCTTTTCTCAACAGTAATTACCTCTGTGAATATATCCTTATCTGTGTCCTCTGTGTGATGACTGTCCCCTCCAGTAGTCTATAAAATCCATGATACGCCATGTCCCAAACTGTATTTCATAAATGTGGTGGTAGTGGTGGGGGCGGGAAATTTTTTGACAAGCAAACTTTGGGAAGGCTGGATTATATCAAGTTATGCCAAGTTCTTTACTGCAGGACTTCTCGGTGCCTTTAAAATGCTAATGTGTGAATGGATCACCAGCATATCCTAAACAATATTCATCATGGAACCTTTTTCCATAACACATGCTAATATCTGGAAGAACTAATGTTTATAGAAATATGAATTATAATTTCTACCTCTACTCCAACATTATAGCAGAGTGGTAATTGTCAAAAGCACATAGATTTCAAATGACCTTGGAAGCTGCAGTGAAAAACTGTGACAAAAGTTTGGAGTGAAATAATCATACAAGAAGAGACAGAGGTGGCTCACACCTGTAATCCTAGCACTCTGGGAAGCCTGGGTGGGTAGATTGCCTGAGTTCAGGAGTTAAGACCAGCCTGAGCAAGAGCAAGACCCTGTCTCTAAAAATAGCTGGATGTTGTGGAGGGCAGCTATAGTCCCAGTTACTTGGGAGGCTAAGAAAAGAAGATCACTTGAGCCCAAGAGTTTGAGGTTACTATGACCTATGACACCATGGCAGCACAGAACTCTACACAGGGCAACAAAGTAAGACTCTGTCTCAAAAAGAAAAAAAGAAGAAGAGGAAGAAAAAGAAGAAGGGATTGTAGGGCAAAGGGCAAGTTTGAGGAAGATGCAAAAAAAAAAAAAAAAAAAAAAAGAAGAAGAAGAAGAAAAAGTAACAAGAAAGAAAGTTGAATTATTGACTATGCAATGATGGTGTTCCAGTCAAAGCACAAACCATGCCAGGCCACAGAGTAAAAAGAGAATTGATAAGATTCTCCTAGATACTTGATGCTGAGAAGCAAGAAGCACTATGGTCCAAGATAATGAGGGGAAGGACCAATGACTTTGGGTTTTATGGCTGGCTTTCCAAGATACCTAAGCTAGACGGTCAACTTGTTCATGATAATATAAAAGTTCAAAAAATGATAAATTTCAAGTTCTATAGGGTTATAGTATTCAGGAAAACTGCAATATACTAAACAATGGTTGATTATTTTAAATAATACAACACATAGAAAGATATGTAATTTTTTAGCTTTTAATAAAATTATTTAGTTTTTTTAATGAAGATATACCAGCATTATTGTGAACTATTGCTTTATCTAAGAGACAGAAATAAATGTTTATTTAGATTCCCGAGGGCTACTTCCGATATTTTTTGAAAATGGAGATGTAGACTCAATAAATGAACATAGAAATAATTATTCCAAGTTTAGTGGCTATGAAAGTGATGTCTAAGAGGTTCCTTTGTTACAAATCATCTTCTAGGTTTAATCCTGTGAGCAGGGACTTTCTTTTGGTGTTTAATTTCATAACAAAGAACTTGATCACATGGGAACAATGGAAACTCAAGGGTAGAAACCTAGTTTTAGAAATCAACTAACATTTGCTTTTATCATAAGCTCAAACAGCATCAGGTAAAATTTCCCTTCTTATGTCTGAATAGCAGAGAGAGGGTAGAAGTTAGTTGTTGGAGAATCTAAAGGCTTTGAGATGTTTGCATTATTCCTGAAAATAAACTTAATCCATAATTTAGTGTTATTTTAGTTAGGAAGATACAAGATATTCTAGTTAGGAAGATACATGAGCACAGGTATATAAAGAGGAAGAGAACTTTGGAAAAGGTTAGACAGTAGGGATTAAGCTTTACTATGGCAATCTTTTCTGTCAACTCTGAAATCTATCTTTATTACTGAAAGGAATTTAATAATAAAAAAAAACAAACTACCCTTAAAAATGGTAAGGGTACACTTGGATGTAAAAGGAGAACTTGCACAGTCAGGACAAAGGGACGGTTAGAAAAGATTGTTTTATGCGTCTGCGTTCTTGAGTTCATGGCTACTTCACTAGATTCCGAATTAAGGACCCTGAGTGCTAGGTGAAAGGTCAGAGTTGGTCTGACATTGGGTGTGGATGTTCCTGAGGGTTAGCTGGATCTGGTGATTAAGGAGAAATGCAGTCGGCTTTCCCAGCCATAGTCCCTCCTCTGCTGCTCCCCCACCTTCTACTGCCAGGGCATTCCCTCAGCTCCGCCTCCTGGGCCTAGCCACCTCTGCCTCAGTGACTCAAGACCACCATCCATCCACTCCCAACCTTCCAGAGGGACTTCCACTCTCCAGCTTGAACTTCCTAAAGGAGCTGAAATGTGCAAGCTCTTTACCCACTTCCCAGAGGCGTGAGCATGTGTGTCAGTGCAGGGCACACGCACTCCAGTTCTCTTGGTGAAGGCTGTTGTGTGAGGGCATCTCAGACTTCTAAAAACATGATATTAGCCTCCATGTCCTGAGGTCAGGATAAAGAGATGCTCAGGCCTGTAAGGTTGTGTCCAAAATACTTCATCCTGCTGTGAGAGGAACAAGAACTCACTGTGGGTTTAAGCCCTGGTCTCTAAACACACAGCACCACCCACTTCATCTCTTAGGAACAAAACTGGCCAGCTGAGACCTGCCGCCAGCTCACACATCTGCTCTTGCCTCTTCCATCGCTGGACACACCCAGCTCACCCCACAGGACCTTACACCTGCTTGCTGTGTCCAGACATGCTGCTCTGGCTCCAGACCCAGCCTCCCAGCTCTAACACAGTGCTGAGGTTTCAGCCCCAGGAGCCACAGCTGCCCCGGTTCATTCTAGCTCCTTAAAGGAAAAGAGAGGCAGAACAAACAACTCACAAGATACAGCCCCCAGAACAAGAGGTCTCTTTAGTTGAGTCTTCAAGGAAAGGAAATTCCTGCACCTTCTCAAGGAGTACATGAATAATCCGATTTCCGGCCTTGCTGGACGGTTCAGAGCCTGCTGGACACTCACTGTGGTCACAAAACCACTGTCTCCCAACCCGATGCAGGTTCCTTTGGGGAAAGTCAAGCTTCTCTCTTCCTCCTCTTAGGCTCAGCTTGGTTATTCAAGCCAGAAAGGGGAAGCTGGGGCTGGGACCACAGTGTTCAGACTCAGCCTGGAGTTCTCCCTCCCACTCTCTGTCTCACTCACCCAAGCTAGGAGGCTACCACCAGGTGTGGTCAAAATTCTCCCAGTGGCTTCCAATACTCCTTCCACAGTCATCTGAGCCCGTTAGGTTTGATATGTGTTTTTGTAGGACACATCAGCATGGACAGAGTCACTTCTGCTCAGCTGATAATTATTTCACATACCCTATACCCAAGCTGCCATGAAATTGGTGTCTGAGCCAGCCCCCCTTAGGTCAGAGATGGGCCTGAACAGCCTGTCAGGGAAAACAGGTGCTGAAGACAGAGCCAGCAGCCTCACACTCCATATCAGCTGAGGCATCCTGAATCTCCTTTTAATTTTAGGGGTTGTGTTTAGTCCCAGGGCAAGTTATATATTTTTACAACATCTATCTATTTCATTCCAAATGAAGATGCTTCATTGATTCCTATGGGAGTCTGTATTCTTTCAACTTATAATAATGGCTAAGATAAAACCATGAAAAATTTGCCATGGCATTTTAGGCACAAAATGTTAATATCCCCATGTTGGAAAAGCAGTGACATGGCATTAACTGTCTGATCTTTGATACTGATTTCATCTGTGGGCACCAGGGAAGAGATGGGTGTCCACTCTGCCTGTGAGTGCCCACTGCTGGCCTACCCCCAGTGACATGGTTCCTAAGTCCTTGTTCAGGCCTTCTCCTCCTCTCTAAAATCCCAAGCTCTGAGGCACTTTGGGGTGACTTTGTGAATCAGGTACAGGTATCTAGGATGTGTGGACTTGAAGGAAAACATCTCCCCCCCCCGTTCTGTCCCTGGAGGGGGCCCTACTATGCACCAAAGCACAGTGAGTTGCGTGAATGAATGAGTTCTCCAAAGTGAGATTTATGGAGCTTATCTCACTTTTCCACTTAAATAAGCCTCAAACTATCTTAATAAGTTTTCCAACATTTCCATTCATTTCATTTATCTTCTTAAGATAAGATGGAACAAAGTTTTAAAAATTACCTCAGGGCCCTTTGCATCAAGTAGATAAATGGTAAGTCCTGTGAGGCTGGATGCCCTGTAGCAGAATCTTTCTCCTGCTTCCCACCAGGGCAGTTGTGATCTGTCTCATATCAACAGGATGGCACAGGTCTCCTGGAAAGAATTATCAAACAATTTCAGAATACAGGTAAAAGCCAATGAAATACGCAAAGGTGACTTTCTAATTAAATACTTCACTGAACAAATTTCATTAAAATTTTGTTTCCCCATAGAAAAGTGCTATCTAATACCTCAAGGAGATGAGATGGTGGGTGACAAATCTTTGCTGATCAAATTTGATGATCATCTGCTCACAGATGGTGTGTCAACAACCTGGGAGGTTACTAAACAAGGACCTTATTTATATTTTGGTCACATTTTGGTCTCTCCCTTGTCAATTTCACAAACCTTTTATAAAGAATCGACTCCAGCCCACATCAGAATAGTGGGAGCTATCACTGTTCCACACTGGTCCAAGTTGCCCCTATCATTCTCCCTGATTATTGAAATAACCTTTAAATGGACTTTTCCTTCTGCCCTTGTCTCCCTATAGTCTAATCTCGATACAGCTGCCAGAGCGATCCTGTTAAATGTGAGTCAGACCATGGAATTACTCTGATTAAAACCCTCCCCAAATTCCCCATCTCATTCAAAGTAAAAGCCAAAACCTTTATGACCATCCTTCCTAATCTTCTCTTTACCCCTCAGCAATCTGACCTCCCTCCTTCTACTCTACTCTCCCCAGCAACCTGTGTTTATTTCTTCACTTCCTACAGCTTTTCTTTAGGTGACCTCCTCAATGAGCCCTTCCCTCCCCCTCGATGACTTTATTTCCCCAGAAACACTTCTAACAATGTGACTTATGTCTACTTTGTGCATTTATCCTGTTTCTTCTCTACTCCCCCCTCACCAACCCACCCACCCCAATTCACATACACTAGAATGTAAGCCCTGGAAGGGAATCAGTTTTGTTGGTGTTCTTCAGGGGCTTTCTCTGCAGGGCCCAGATCAGTGCCTGACAAGCTTTGAATTAGGCACTCAGTAAATACTAGTTGGATGACTGACTTTCTTGGAACATGAGTCAGCCTCTTGGAGACTATTTGCAAGACATTGAAGAGAGCAGGGCCAGAGAAGAAGAGAGTGACATGGGATGGGGAGTAGGGAGGGTACCAGAGCAGAGAGACTGTGAAGCCCCCCAAGAGGCACAAACAGTAGCCTTGATCCTCAACCTCTTAAGTTACCAGTTCTGATTCCCCTTAGGCCTCTGACATGTCATTCATTTCTTGTCTTTGTTTTTTTTTTTTATTAAATCATAGCTGTGTACATTGATATGATCATGGGGCATCATATACTAGCTTCATAAACCATTTGACACATTTTCATCCCAATATTCAACATAGCCTTCCTGGCATTTTCCCAGTCACCGTGG
>CAUYPK010149065.1:0-17425 GCA_963574355.1 Loris lydekkerianus | reverse complement strand
AAAATGAGGTAATTTTCACCAGGCAGAGCTAATAGAACAAAAACATAGCAAAGTGTGATGCCCTAAAAATTTTATGAATGTATCCTTCATAAGAACCTTAGACTCTCTTATAGTTAAGCGAGAGAAAACTAACTTAATTCACGCTTATTGTGGGGTTTCTATTTGATCAAGTCAAACCAAATCATCATTAATATAATGATTTTATCAGTCCAAAATAATCTCCATCAGTAATTTCTTTCTGAAAAGAATGTGTAATTAAAACATCTCTGACTTTTTTGACATTATTTATGATACCATTGATAATTGTAATTGATTTAATCATTATAATGTATTAGGTGATATAGGTGAAAATATATTTTCATTATTTCATCAAAAATAATTTAATTTAACATAAATTCATTTATGTTAACAAATGAAATTGAGAACTAGAGAATAAAAGAATCTATATAGTCATATAAAGGCAAACACTACAAAGTATGATATAGATGGAAAATATCTACCAAATCTGAAAGTTAATCGAAAATGTCAGAAAATGGATAAAGCTTGACAAATTCAGTGGGTCTGGCCAATTTACATTGAAGACATGCTCAGATTAGGGACTATTTGTGTTGGATGTCTGTTGCTCACGAGGCTGTGTGTTTGTTAAGGACAGATATTGTGCATTGTTCACATATGCAAAGAGCTTGGCAAATACTAAGCATTCCTAAGCTTTCATTGTTATCTTGAGGTGTCATTCATAAATAAAGTTTTCAAGGACCTTCCACTGTGTTCCAAGCACTGTTTTTCTAGATACTCGGGACCCATTAGAGAGCAAATGGACTAAATCTATATAGGCTCTTATTAATCTTTAAAGGAGAGCAATGCACAGGAAACACACTAACAAACCATTTTGTATGCTAGGTAGGGATAGGTACTAATCAAAGAAAGATGGAATAAGAAAGGGATGATTTGGAGACTGTATTAGGATAACTGTATTTTGATTTTAGTGCATTCAGGACAGGCATTGCCGAAAGGTGGCATTTGAGCAAACACCTAAAGTAGGTTAGGGAAGCAGATGTGGCCGCGTCATGTCCCAGGTGCGCAGAGCGATCGTGGGACGCCCCCAGTCCAGTGAGCACGCTGTGCGTCATGACGTGAGAGTCGCTGCTGAGAGCGCGGCCTGCGCGGGTCTGTGCGCACAGCCTTGTGGGAGGGGCGAGGCTTTCCCTGAGTGCGGTGAGGAGCTGTGCCGGCTTGAGCCGAGAGCCTCGACGCTGCGTGACTCAAGTTGAAAGGGCTTACAGTTTCCACAGAAGGTGCAGCTCATAAGCAGAGCTTTGTTACCTTATCACGTTCTTTCCTCTGTCATCGACTCCAGCATTCCCATGTAGGAGCCTGTGGAAGAGAAACCAGCATGGTGATTCAACTCCCCGCCCTGTGTAGCTCACCAGGGCGAAACAGCCCCTCAGGGCCTAAGCGTCTGGCTGATCCAAGTCCAAGACACCAACCGATAACTCACGGGGCTGTGAAGTTCTTTGTATTTACGGAATTAATGGGCAGGACAGGCTAAGTTGTCATCCTTAGTGAAGAACTTATGTGAAGATCCTTATGTGAAGAAACTGAAGTCTAGGATGTGCCGAAGTTCCAACACACTAAGTCTGCATTTTTACTCCCTTCAGTGTGCTGCCCTGTGCGTCGCTTGATAGAAATATAAATTATAATTTAAATAGAATTTATATATAAATTAGAAAATGGTGTTTTAGATGGAGCATCAACAGATTTTATTTCGACAGGGCTAGGTAGTAAATATTTTGGGATTTTCGGTTCGTACAGCATGGAACTCTGCGCTGTAGCACAAGGGCAACCATGGACAATGTCTGAACTAATATTCTTGGCTGTGTTACAAAAACTTCTTCAGTTTGCAAAAACAGAGAGTGGCAAATGAAATCTGGCCTGTGGGCCATGGATTGCCAACCTTTGATTAAGATAATGTTGTTGAGAGCAAAGGGGAAATTGTAAAACACAGTTGCCAGAAGTTATGCTGATTCTTTTATGCTTAGTAGTTCCTGGATGACATTGAACAGGAGAAAAACTATGCAAATAAGAACATGAATATAATTAGCTTTGGATTGCCCCATGTTGCAACATATAGCTGTTCTGCTGCCTAACCCAGAACACCTTTGGGAGGAATTATAAATTGGTTTGTCTTTTCTCACCAAAGAATGTTTGGATGATTCCAGCATAGATGGATGAAAATGACATATTTGTTCCTCAGGAATTTGTAAAGGATTAGCTAAATTCACAAGGTACTCACAGTTTAGGAATATTTGTTGAAGGAAGAAATAGAAAGTTTTAAAACTAAATATTGAAATCTCAATATGACTAGAATTACTGCACTTAATGGTTCACATTAATATAACATCTTTAGTTTCATACTTTCCTTGCTATATATCTGTGAATTATATATACATATATATATGTATATGAAATATATAATTCTGTATACAAGATTAAATATTTTTCCTACTCCCACTTTCAAGTAGAGAAACTGAGCCACAGTAGTGTCCTAAATACGTAAAAAATGAGTCAATGACAGGTCTGAGTCATTTACTCTAAACTCCTGATACCCAGATTCATGCTGTTTCCATTTTCTCTAAATCAGTATATCTGTAGTCCCAGGAAAGTGTCCTGAAGCAATAAAACGGGAATCCCAGGGCATGCCAGGCTCAGACAAGAATAATAATTTGCACGTGTGCATTTGAAATTGGGACATAGCTACAATTTTCTAAAGTAGAAAACCTATCTTCGTAAAACTCACATTTAGCACAGATGTTTCACATATCTAATTATGTGTATTACTGGTTAGAGTATTTAGGTAGTAAACAAGTTTGTCAGATATTTTCCTTGGCCGCAAAACTTAATATGGAAGACTGCCACAAAAGGAGATGATTAAGAGTCCATCGTGGCCTTCTGCCTCACTTCCAAATGCAGGTAGGGTATTTGCTAGTTATTACCTAAATCTTTGCTCATAATCACAGACAAAATGGCACAAGAAAGCCAGTCATTAGAAATGTCCTTTGGCTAGCTCCTGATAGAGGGCTTAGTTGAGTCAAGACACATTATCTGTAATCATATTCATCTGCTCTAAATGTATGATATTTTTGAAGAACTGGAAGAAAAAGGTTAGTTGGCTTTTTACATATAAACTTGAAAATAAAAAAACAAAACAAAACAGTATGTATTCCTGACTACTGATGTGAACTATTGATTCAAATTTTCATATCAGAATATGTTTTATTTAGGTAAAAGAACCTGTATAAATGCAAAGTTCAGATTTAAAAAATTACAAGAAGCACTTATACTTTTTCAGATCTATAGATCTATAAATTTGCCATGAAAAAAGGTTGAAAATACATAGCTTACTTTTGACCTGTCATAAACAGAATATAGGAAACAGAGAAACTGTAGGGGTATTTTTGATAGTTTTCAGAATTATGTGTAGAATTTTAAATATTATAAAAAATGTTTTGACTGTGTCTATTACTTTAAAAAATAATACTTAGAATTATTGTCTCAATATTAAAGAGGCACTAAAGCGTTTACTGGTATAATGTTGAATACTAAAGACTACTCAATAAATATTTGATTGCTTGATTATACATTTGAGTATAGGTTACACACACACACACACACACACCCCTTCTGATGTATCTTTAACCCATACAATATTGCATGGGTTAAGGAGAAAGAAATATTTTTAAAATCTAGTCATAGAAAAAACCTGGATGATACACAGAAAATTCTATGGCACTGTCCAATGGGGTATCCATTTATGGTAATGTTCAATGGTAGTATCCTTTTTAAGCTCTGACTTTGAGAAAGAAATAAATTTCCTCCTAAGAAATAGCTTTAAAGTGAGACTTTGCTCATTTTAGAGTATGGAATTTCATCTTGGCAGAGAGAAAGCAAAGAGGTAGACAAGATGTTGAACAGCCAGATTTGAAAGACAAAAATTTGCAGCTGTGTATAATCATTTGTGTTAAAGTAAGTAAAGTAAAAAGCTGACTTTTAACCTAACATTGTAGGGGAAGTACTTGATCAAAACTGCATGCGTTAGACCCTAATTTGACCAAATTAATTTGTAAAAACTGAGAACTTTGGGGTCATTTTAATACATAACCTGAAATGAGAAATAAAAATTGTAGTATGAGGCAACAATATTCCAGAAATCTAAGTGTAGATCTGGATTGATCTAGATTATTGATCCAAACAAAACTTAGTGAAGAGAACCTAGACACATATTTTAGAACTCATTTTAATTTACTTGTAATTCATGCATATAAGTTATATGATACAAAAACTCATTGGTTTCATGAGGGAGATATCAGCATGATTCTTTTATTCCTTTTGAGACAGAGTCTCACCGTACTGCCCTGGGTAGAGTGCCAGGGTTTCAGCCTAGCTCACAACAACCTCAAACTCCTGAGTTCAAGTGATCCTCCTCTGCCTGGGCCACACAGAATGCTAGGATTACAGGTGTGAGCCACTGAGCCTATCCTGACTAAGATTTCTATAAAAGTCCTTTTGTTGATTTCATAGCATTTGGTGTCAAATACCTGTACAGATTCTCTTGATAACCGAAGTCTCTGATTCCCAGTTTAAAAAAATAAAACCGACAAACAAACAAATGTGTCAGACAAATAAATGTGTTAACATTTATTCTTTTCTTACAGAATCCTGCCACTGAGAGCTTACATCTCCTTAGGCATGCCACATGTATACTAAAGTTTTACAAGAATAGGTCAAAAGATTATAAAAATATGATTCAATCAAATGTGTCAGTAAATTTTGAGAAACTATTTGGAAAACATTGGGATTTTTCTATGTAATGGTATTTTCTTTTTTTTCCTTTTTCAAGACTAGAAAAGCATGGCTTGGAGCTCCTAGCACAGTGGTTACAGTGCCAGCCACATACACTGGGGGTGGTGGGTTTGAACTTGGCCTGGGGCCAGCTGAACAACGACAACTGCAACAAAAAAATAGCCAGACGTTAGGCTGGTGCCCACAGTCCCAGCTACTTGGGAGGCTAAGGCAAGAGAATTGCTTAAGCTCATGAGTTTGAGGTTGCTATGAGCTGTCACTCCACAGCACTCTACCCAGGGCAACAAAATGAGACTGTGTCTCAAAAAGAAAACAAAAAAGAAAGAAAAGAAACAATGGAAAAGCAAGTATCCCATGTGCTCAATATGGACTCAATATTAAGTTGAAACTAGTAGATTGACAACTGTAGGCCCACATGAGAGAAAAACAATTAAATTCAAGAATAGGAGATGGGGGAGAGGATAAAGAGGTTTGGTAAGTTCCCATCTAACCATATTTTTTTTAATAAGGAAAATAACCTTTATCAAATAAGAAAACCTATATCAAAGGTTTGATACAACCTTTGTATCAAATAGAAAGAGAGTAAGAAAATGGGAAATGTTGATGGGATTCTAAAATAGGAACAGTTCCAGATTTCAAAATATTTGATTTGTCCAGATTCTGTTTTACTTTAGTAAAGAAATAAAAGGAAGGATGTATTTTAAAAATGTTTGAGACATCGAAAATTAGTTTTTGAACTATTAAGCTCTTCTTTACATTTAATTTATGCATTTGCAACATACGTACCTGGAACTCATTGTAAAGAGGGCTCATTAATATTCTTCCGTGACAAATTTTAAACTTAATGTTTGACAAAATAGGGATTCAGTTTATCTCTGAAGTTTCTTTTGTTCTTATTGAGAATAATCCATATCGGTCTCAAAGCATAGGGCATTTTTTTTTTTTTTTTGAGTATATAATGCAAACTGACTTCACGCAAATTCTTGTAATTTGTTAAACTAAAAGTTATGCCTAAAATGTTTTTATGTGAACACACAAGAACATACTTGCTCTATTTTCTTTTACTTTAATCCCTAATGTCCACTTCTCAGTCTTACATCCAGTATCATACTATCCATTTAAATTAACACGAATCTATGATCCTATACAAGGAAAAGATGAATATCTTAAAATAAATGTAATATATTGCTCCTCTGTCTGTACCAGAACAAAAATAGTTATTTTTAAAAGAATCAGTTTTGATGAAAAATTAAGCTCCTTAACAAAGTGATTTTATATGAAAGAATTCAGTATGAAACATGATGGGGAAAAAAGTATTTTTGAAAAGGAATGGGAGTCTGGATTTGTTCTGGGTCCCTCCCTCTTTCACTGAGTGATCACAGTTATTTTAGATTTATATTTATAATCCTTTCTCTGATATATACTTCTTAAAAAAATGATAACCAAAGTCTTCTAGGCATATGTTCCTTGGTAAAAAGACACTCATGATATTCATTACATACATCTAATACAGTAGAACCCTCATAGCTGACCACCTCTCTACCCTGACCACCTCTTTAAGCTCACCTAATTCTCCAAGGCCAGACATGCACCCCACATGTGTTTTCAGTATCGTGGGCCCAGTTACTTATGGTGACCACCTATGTATGCTGACCATTTTGATACAGTCCCTTGGGTGGTCAACTTGCAGAGGTTCTACTGTATTTGGTATGCATTAAGAAGCTTTTCAATAATAAAAACAGTAATACAAAAATATAAACAAAGATTGAGAAAATAATAAAGATCCACCAACGTTAAGCTGGAGAAGCAAGAAACAAATTTCAAAGTGAAACAAAACATTGTTCAGTTAACAAATGCAGTCCTATTAGCCAATAAGAGAAGATCAAAAAAAGACACCTCTAGACTTAGTGTGAGCTGATCCTCCAGGGACAAACAGGTTGTATTATACATCTTCAGTGAGATTTATCATAAGGAATTGGCTCTTGTGATTATGGAAGCTGAGAAGTCCCATAATCTGCTGTCTGCTGTCTAAAGACTCAGAAAATCAAGTAATGTCAACTCTAGTTCAAGGTGGAAAACTAGAGAATCAGGAAGGCAATGGTAGAAGTTCCAGTCCAAGATTGATGATTCAGCCCAAGCAGGTAGGTGAAAAAAGAGGATCTAGGCTTCCTCTGCCTTTTATTCTATTTGGCCTCTCCCTCTAATGGATAATTCCTGCTCACATGGGGCGCTGTGATCTGTTTAACTCAATCCACTAACTCAGATGCTAATCTCTTCCAGAAACCTCCTCCCAGAGACAGTCAGAAATCATTTTACCAGGTATCTGGGAACCCTGGTTCTCAGTGAAGTGGACACATAAAATTAACCATCACAAGCTGACATTTCTCAAAAAATTAAATGAAAAAAGATAAAGGAAAACATGTCTGAAAGAAAAGGAATATGCTGTGGTATTAGAAAGATAGTATTAAAGTTAAAAATGCAGGATAAGTGGAAAACTTTAATGGAAGGCAACAGAATGAACTCTAAGTCAAGCCAACTTATGGAAACACATAGTTAAGTCTAAGAGAATCTAACAGTTTATAAAGTTAAGATACAGAAATTCAATCATAGTTTTTATTAGTAGAAAGCAGAGATGACCTAGTCTGTAGGGTATTAAAAGTAGGCTTTAGAGACACATGCATTTTAATCCCAAATATCTCATTTCTTAGCTGATCCTACTGTTTAATTGTTCTGACGCTCAGATACCTAATTGGAATGAGCCATTATAGTTTTGTGATAGAATTTTTGAGATGATTAAATATGATCATATATGTACAATGCTTAGTTAAGTGGCTGATAAATAATAGCTTCATTTGGGGGACAGGGAGTCACTGAAAGAACTAGTTGAAAACCTTGTTAATTATGACACTTCCTTAGAATGGATATAAAGGCAATAGAATCCTGTTAAGTAGAAACACATGTGCATTTGCACCCTGCCAGACCTTTGTTTGCCATCTTTGAAAATATTAAAAGGTTTTGTTTGATTGCTTTTTGTTTTGAGACAGAGTCAGCCTCCCAAGTATCTGGAATGGTCGGCACTGCCACACCCACAGTATGGCCTCCAATAAACAAACAAAGAGAAAGTTACAGATATTAAAGATAGATACCGGGAGAAGACAAGTAGAAAACTGCAAATGTATGCACAGTCAGATAGATATAAAAGCAAGCTGGGGATGCAAAGGTAATATGTTCCATGTTATAAAGGTTACCAATGGTTAATTAAAAAAATTGTAGCTTAAATGTCAATTTTATATACTTACGAACAAAATGCTAAGTATTGAGAATTTGACTCTATTTAAAAATTTAGAAGTAGAAGAAAGTGTCAAAAGAAAACAGAAACCATCTGCTGCTTCTGACCTATTCCTCTCCTCCCTATCTGCTGTGGACACAACTCAGTTTTGAACAATTTTTTCTTTTTTTACTTTCTATGCCCCCAAACACAGCCCAAAGCTCCCTGGAGAGTTCTAGTAACTCAGGAAAGTAGAGCAGGCACATAAAACTTCTCTTTTATTCTTCATTTTCCTTTTTTTTTTTCATTGTTAAATATAAAGTCATTGGGTACACGAAAGAAAAAAACCCCTCTGCATTTCAGAGAAGCAGGAAGACAGGCTTTGTGATGAGTGTTGTTACAGGGCAGGAGCTCAGTCTCTGGGTGGAAGTGAGATGGAATCAGTGCTAGTTGTGTCCTGAATAGTTGGACAAAAGGCTCAGGAAAACTATCTTGGTGCTGTCATTTTTGGAAAATTGTGCAAAAGCAGTCATCTAAGATGCTTCCCACATAGCATTTAATATTGATAAAGGCTTATTTCTGCAAAAAAATAGACATTGTTCCATTTTGCCACCTAATTTTCTCTTTTTGGCAGAGAGGATAATGATTGAGTCAGTAGATTTTCATTATTATTTTTTACTTTGACTTTTTTAAGAGGTCAGGTTATACTCTGATCCTTATGATTTTCAACGTTCCTTAGAGGAATTAAATTGCTGATTAAATGGGAGTTAAATTATTTTGGTATTTTTACTGCATATTCTAGTTCGTCAACATAGCAGGCTCCTAGAGCTAAATTATAAGGAATATGCTTTCAATATTAAAATATTTCCGGATTCTAGAAACTGAGGGGACCTCCTTTGTGTTACATACACTTCTGAGAGTTTAAATGGATGTTGTTGTACTTTATATCATCTGTGTATATAGTTTGCTTTCCCAAGTGCAATCATGGAATAAAATTTGAACATCAGTAAGCTCTGTAAAGCAAAATCAACCATATGCCCACTGTCCAAAGGTAACACACACATATGTATATTGGTAGATGATAAAAAGATAGATTGCAAACAGGACAGACAAGCCAATTAAATTAATCACAGGTAAGCACAATTTTGTGTCAAGTTTTGAAAATCAAAACTGTACTGTCTATCTTTTCATGTTAATAAGTATTCCATCATACAGCATTCCACAAAAGATTTAACCAGCCCTCTATTATTTGATATTGATATACTGAGTTTTCTAGTTATTTATTATACATGATGGTTGTTATCTAGAGATAGAATTATAAAATCAAATGCTGTGGTCATTTATGTTTCTTAATAATTAACCAGCAGCCTAGGATAGTGGAATGAAAAACAAGTTTAGAGCTGCACAAACTTAGATTCAGGATTTGGAAACTCCATTTCAAGCTTTCTGCCTTCATTTCATAAAAAAAAAAGAACAATGTTTAAAATTGCAATATTGACATTATAAATCAGAATTCTGTTAAAAAAGAATCAAATTATGTAATATATTTAATTTAATATGTTTACTTTAAACTGATTCAAAGCAAGGAATCTAGGAGAGGGCCTGGCACATGATGTATCCCCAAATGATAAATATTTTTACTTCATAATAGCATTTGCCCTATAAAAGTCATGTACGTTCCAAACATTTCTTTATTTGAATTTTTTTTTGTGCATCAAGTAATTTGTATTATTATGTAAAAAACTGTCTTGGTTTCTATATTTCCATTTTCTTTTAATGTTGGGAAGTCCCATCCAAATTTGAAATCAGGAAATAGGTCACCTATATATGTTTTTAATTGTGCAGTTCTACTTGTTATAAGGAAGGGTATTGTAAAGCAAGATGAAGATGAGCAGAGAACTGGTGATGGATGTTCTTTGTTACCTAATTTAGAGTAACTACACACTCCAATGTCAATATTTGAGTTAAAGAATCGAGCCTTCTTAGCAAATTTAACATATAGGAATAGACTCACACTAGATCAATGCTTGTTAGGTTTTACAAATTGATTTTGGGCATATGATACCCAAAATGATAGCATGGACCTCCACGCATATTTTATCAAAGGACTGTCTATCAGCATGGAAGCAAATATTAAAGAGGGATGGGAAGGGAGGGGGGAGGATGGGCAGAGGGAAGGTAATTGGTGGGACCATACCTACCATGCATCTTACAAAGGAACATGTGAAACTTACTAAATGTAGAATATAAATGTCTCAACATAATAACTAAGAAAATGCCAGGAAGGCTATGTTAACCAGTGTGATAAACATATGTCAAATGCTCTATAAAACCAGTGTATGGTGCCCCATGATTGCATTAATGTACACATCTATGATTTAATAATAAATAAAAAAAGAGGAATACTAATGGACTAATACTTCTTTTATTATTATTTTTTAAATAGCAATATTTAAAACAAATATTAAAGAAGAATACTAACACTAATAATTTTTATTGTTATTTTTAATTTCAAAATATTAGGGGAGTACAAATGTTTTATTACATGGATAGATTTTATAATGCTTTAGTCAGGGCTATAAGTGTGCCTACCACCTGAATAGTGTTCATTGTGCCTGTTAGGTAGATTTGCACCCTTCCCCTCATTCCCACTACTCCCTACTTGACCTCCAACAATTGTTACCTTTGTCCATGCCCATGTGTGCCCATCAATGAGTTTCAAATTATCAGAGAGTACATGCAATATTTGTTTTTCCATTCTTGAAGCACTTCACTTGGGAAAATGTTCTCCAGTTCCATCCAAATAGCCACAAAAGCCATGATCATTTATTTTTATGGCTGAGCAGTACAAAGTAACATATGTGTGTGTGTGTGTGTGTGTGTGTGTGTGTATAAGATTCACACATACCACGTTTTGTTAATCTGCTCATGAATTTATAAGCACAGAAATTTATTTGACATCTTTGCAGTTGTGACCTGTGTGGAAATCGTGTTGCACTAAACATTCAAGTGCAGGTTTCTTTTTGATAAAATGACTTCTTCTTTGGGGAATACCTAGCAGTGGAATTTCTGGATAGAATGATAGGTCTAATTTTAGTTCTTTGAGAAATCTCCATAAGGTTTTCTATAGAGTTTCTATTAATTTGGAGTTTGGTCAACAGTGTGTAAGTCTCTTTCTGTCTGTGTCCACAGTGGCAATTATTGATTTAGTACTTTTTAATAAAAACCATTTTGAGAGGGGTAAGGGGATATCTCATTGTGGTTTTAATTGGCATTTCCCTGATGATTAGTGACATAGAGCATTTTTTCATATTTTTTTTGCCATTTATCAGTCTTCTTTCATAAAGGTTCTGTTTGTACCTTTTGCTCATTTTTTAATGGAGCTATTTTTTTCTTGTTGATTTGTTTAGTTCTTTGTATATTTTGAATAATAGCCATTTATTGGCTATATTAGATACATTGCTATTTGCTCTGTTGACTATTTCCCTTGCTGTATAGAAGCTTTTTAATTCTATCATGTCAATTTATTTATTTTTGTTGTAAATGACCTTGGGATTTCAGTCATAAACTCTTTGCCTAAGTTGACATCTAGACAAGTTCCCCCCCCCCCACTCTTCTAGAATTTTTATGGTTTTGTGCCTTACATTTAAGTCTTTTACCCACCTAGAAGTAATTTTTGAAAGTGGTGACAGATATGGTTCTTGTTTCATTCTTCTACATGTGTCTATTCAATTTTCCAAGCACCATTTATAGCATAGGGCTTCCCCCTCCACCAGTATATATTATTGAAGATCAGTTGGCTGTATATGAATGGTTTTATATCTGGGTTCTCTGTTCTGTTCCATTGATCTACCATAGTTGTACCAATACCATACTGTTTTGGTTATCATAGACTTATAGTATAGTTTGAAGTCTGGTAGTGTGATCCCTATAGATTTGTTACTTTGATTAAGATTGCTTTGGGTTCCCTTTTGGTTTAGAATGAAGCTTAGAATTATTTTTTTCTAGATCTGTGAAGTATGACATTGCCATGTTGATGGGGACTGCATTGAGTCTGCACATTTCTTTGGACAGATTGAACATTTTAATAATGTTGATTTTACCTATCCAAGAGCATGAAATATTCTGCCATGTGTTTGTGTCATCTGTGATTTCTTTCCTCAGTGTTTTGTAGTACACTGTTTAGAGATCTTTCACCTCCTTGATTAAGTATATTCCTAAGTATTTTATTTTCTTTGTAGATTGTGAATATTATTGAGTCTTTGATTGAACTCTAGCTTGATTGTTTTTGGTGTATAGGAGAGCTACTGAGTTGTGTATATCACTTTTGTAACCTGAGGCTTTGCTGTATTTATTATCAATTCCAGAATTCTTTTGTTGGAGTCTCAAGGACTTTCTGGATATAAGATCATATATATCATCAGTGAAAAGTGATAGTTCAACCACCTCTTTTCTGCTTTGGATATTATTTTTTTCTTTCATCTTATGGCTCTGCCTAGGACTTCCAGTAGTGTGTTGAACAGAGGTAATGGCAGTATAGAGGGAATGCTTTCAACTTTTTCCCATTCAGTGTGATGTTGGCTGTGAAGATGTCATACATGGCCTTTATAATTTTCAGATATGTTTCTGAAACATATATTTTTTGAGGGTTTTCCTCATGAAGGGCTGATGGATTTTGTTGAATGCTTTTTCTGCATCTGTTGAGGAAATCATATGAACTTTATTTTTGCTTCCCTTTATGTAGTGAATCACATTCATTGATATGTTTGTTGAACCATACTTTCATGCTTGAGATGAAGCCCACTGGATCAAAGTGGATTATTTTTTCAATATACTGTTGAATTCAGATTGCTAGTATTTTGTTGAGGATTTTTGCATGTTTGTTCAGAAGGGTCATTGATCTGTAGTTTTGTTATTTTTGTTATGTCCTTCTCTGATGTCAGAACTAAGGTGATACTGGTCTCATAGACGGAGTCAAGGAGGATTATCTGTTTCTGAATGTTGCACAATAATTTCTGTATGATGGGTTCTGGCAGTTCTTTGAAGGTATTGTAGAATTCAGTGTGAATCCATCTTGTAGCGTCCTCTTTTTTTTTTTTTTTTTGAGACTTTTTATTAGGTCTGCTTAGGGTTTTTATTTCTTCCTGACTGAGTCTAGGGCGGTTACATGTTCCCAGGAGTATCTTCATGTTTTCTAGTGTATGTATATAGAGATTTTTATATTAATCACAGATGTTTTCTATGTTTTCTAGTGTATGTATATAGAGATTTTTATATTAATCACAAATGACACCTTGTATTTCTGAGATATCAATTATAATTGATTTTTCATTTCTGATTGAGCTCATTTGAGTCCTTTCTCCTCTATTCTTGGTTAATTTAGAAAGCGGCCTATCAATTTTGTTCATATTTTCAAAGAACCAACTTTTGTTTTGTTAATACTCATTTATTTGATTTACATTTACTTTAGTTTCAATCTGAACTTTGTTATTTCTTTTCTTCTGCTGGCTTTGGGCTTGGTTTGTTCTTCCCCTTTTAGTTCCTTGAGATTCAATGTTAACATTCATTTATGATCTTTCTGAGGGCATTTAAAGCTGTGTATTTTCCCTTAGACCTTCTTTTGCTGAATCCAATAGATTTTGAGAGCTTGTGTCCTCTATGTCATTCAATTAAAGGAATCTTTTGATTTGCATCTTAATTTCATTATTGACCCAATAATCACTAAGCAGCAAGTTGTTTAATTTCTATGAGTTTGTGTACATTTGTGTGGTTCTTTTGTGATTGATTTTTAGTTTCATTTCATGGGGGTCTAAGGAGGTACATGGTATGATTTTGATTTTTTTGAGTTTGCAGAGACTTATTTTGTGACCTAAAATGTGATCAATCTTGGAGTATGTTCCATGTGCTGATGAGAAGAATGAATATTCAATAGTTTGGGCCAGAATGTGTTGTAAATGCCTTTGTGTTCATTTGTTTTAGGGTCATTTAAGTACAATGTTTCTTTTCTTTTTTAAAAATAATGACCATCTTTGTGTTTCTTTCCTGTTGTTGATTTTAAATCAATTTTATTTGATGTAAGAATTGCTTCACTTGCACCTTTTGGTTTCTGTTTTGATTTTTGTCCTTTCCCCTCCTTCGTTTCATTTTGAGTATGTGTGCCTCACTGTGGTTTACATGTGTTTCCTCAAGACAGCTGTTAGTGGCATTGTGTATTTTTTCATCTATTCTTTCAGCCTGTGTCCTTTTGAGGGAAGTATTCAAACCATTAATATTGAGTGATTAAAAAAGAAAAACGTTGACTGATGGAATTGATATGTGAGATGCTTTTCTCTTCATCATGTTGTGAAGTAGCTTATTGTTTTTATTCTCTTGTGTTATTATTTTATAAGAGGTATTCACTTTGGCTTCTTTGGGTGATTCTTCACCGTTGGGTATTTATTCTGATTTGTGTATAAGACAGTTACGAGTATTTCCTACAGGGAAAGTATGGTCATGACAAATTCCCAGTCTATTTTATTCCTTTGTCTGCCTGCAGAGGTTATAGTGACTGTTGGGTGATACTATTTAGGGAGTGGTCACAGGTATCAAGGCCATGGGCATTTCCTCAAAACAGGTCAGGTGTAGTGATGTCTTGAAGCTGGGAGCTTCCTGGTGGGGTGCTGAACCTCTTGGTGGTGGTGGTGTGTCTTGGAATCCAGTTGCAGGGCTGGAATCTTGGGGGCAGTGTTCTAGGCCTGCTGGGAGTTCTGGAGGCATGGGTGTGAAATCTGTTGTTGAGGTGCAAGAGCCTCAGAGGCAGAACTGAGTCTGTGAAGGTATGGCTGCTTAGGTGGTGGGCTGTTTCACCAGCTCAGAAACTGGATTTCAAGTTGTGCGTGCAGTTAATTTGTTCCAGCAGCCCAGGGATGGCAGAGTCTCATTCCTTAGGTACTGTTTTAGCAGTTGTACAAATCTTCCAAGGTTAAGCTTGTAGCCCCCTGGCTCAACTCATCTTCTCAGATCCCTCCACACTGGGGTATGGGGAAACACACCATGCTTCCAGTTACGGGCATGGCACAGGGGAGTCTGCTCTGTCTGTTCCCTCCCCAGCCCAGTGGGGGGGGGATTCAAAGGCTACTGCTGCAAAGCTGAGTCCAATGCAGACCTGATACTGTGCACCTGGCAGCCCAGGATGTCAGATGTAGAAACGTGAGATTGACAGCCACTAGATCCTTACTGCACCTTTTCTCTAGGACTGCACCAAATATAGGCAGCCCCCTGGTCCACCCTGACAGAAATGTGTAGCTGTGGAGGGGACCCTCTCAAAACTTCTGTCTGTGGGGTGAGTGTAGCACCCCAGCATCTATCCTTCTAATTCTCCCCATGCCTGCCCACATTTGCTTTCAATCTTGTCCAATGAATCACCCCTCACCTTCCCCTTCACTCCATGAGTCCTATATCGCTTTTCTGAGGTTTTACAAGGTCCCTTCTGAGAAGAGCTATGTATAGGCAGATAGCTAACTGTACCTTATGATCCTTTCCTTGACAGCAGCGTGCCTGTGAGCTACTTCTAGTCTGCCATCTTCTGAGAGTAGCCCTTCTTAAACACTGAACTTTGGCATATTGTTCCCAGCTTAGTGATGAGTAAACAGAATTTAAACAAAACATGACACATAATTTGTTTTTGAAAAAGGAGGGAAAAAAGGGAAAGTGGACAAATAATCTTAAAAAAAAAGGAAGAATTGATTTTTTATGAAAATTGGCTTTTTATACAAAGTAGTTGAAAATCTTATGAAAAGCAAGGGTGAACTAGAGCTAGGGCTAAAAAATCCATAAGAAATGAATGTTTATAATAAGTTCAGAGATAAACTGTCTATAATCAGAAAAACAAAAGAAAGAATGCCTAAAACCAAATAACTAAATTAAAATGTATTTTGGTGGCAGAACAGATTTGTAAAAAAAATTTGCTCAGTAATATGAAGGACAACTTTGAAAAACTCATCAAGAATACAAATTAAAAATATTTTTGTCCAAGTGACAGATCCAGTTTGTAATTTATAGTTTATAGCCCTAGAGTATAATAAGAACAAAATTTCATTGAATATAGAAGAAATAATTACATATGCAAGAAAATAAAACATTTCTGGGGTGAAGAAATATTAAACATAAAACTCTGATAATGTATGGAGGCAGAAAAATTAGTTTACTTAAAAAGTAATAAAAATCAGAGTGGTGTGATATTTTTTCCTCTCCAAAGACAAATCACAGAAGCCAATACAATTTTTTTTTTTTTTTTTTTTTTTTTTTTTGAGACAGAGTCTCACTATGTCACCCTCGGTAGGCTGCCATGGCATCACAGCTCACAGCAATGTCAAAGTCTTGGGCTTAAACAATTCTCTTGCCTCAGCCTCCCAAGTATTTAGGACTATAGGCATCCACCATAACGCCCGGCTATTTTTTTGTTGCAGTTGTCATTATTGTTTAGCTGGCCTGGGCTGGGTTCGAACCTTCCAGCCTTGGTGTATGTGGCCAGTGCTGTAACCACTGTGCTATGGGTGCCAGGCCAGAAGCCAATACAATTTTGAATAAAATACAATTTTATTTCAGGGTAGTGAGCCCCATAAAATATTTTTATAATAATATTATAATATTATTTTATAATATTTACATAATTGCATAAGAAATATAAATGATACCACTCCTTTACCCTTCTGAAGAACATTATGTGAGTACTTCTAAGTAAAATACTCCCCTGACATTAATTTTAGTTGATATTAAAATGACAGTCAACTGTCAATTCAAAGTATTTGAATACTTTGAAAATAAAGTATTCAAAAATAGTAAAGTCATAGCATTAAATGTCTGATGGAGAATGCTGAAACCAATTAAGTCAACTGAGTCAGGTATAAAAAATGTTTATAATTATAGCCATCAACTTGAGCGCAAAAGCTCAAAACCATTGTAAAAATTATTATTATTTTTTTAATGAGACTAATGAATCACGAAGAACTTTTTTTTAAATTTTTTTTTATGATTTTGGTCTGGGATTTTTTTTAATTTTTTTTTTTTATTAAATCCTAGCTGTGTACATT
Organism: Loris lydekkerianus; assembly: GCA_963574355.1. Taxonomy (NCBI): domain Eukaryota; kingdom Metazoa; phylum Chordata; class Mammalia; order Primates; family Lorisidae; genus Loris; species Loris lydekkerianus. The sequence continues at coordinate 226 of CAUYPK010149065.1, read as the reverse complement.
AATGTGATCATGGGGCATCATACACTGGTTTTATAGACCGTTTGACACATTTTCATCACACTGATTAACATAGCCTTCCTGGCATTTTCTTAGTTATTGTGTTAAGACATTTACATTCTACATTTACTAAGTTTCACATATACCTTTGTAAGATGCACCGCAGGAAATACATAATGCATATAAAATAAGTTTAATCTAAAACACATATTTAGCACAATCTATGTGT